>CAAE01014556.1:774138-818367 GCA_000180735.1 Tetraodon nigroviridis
AGGCCCAGGTTCAGACACAAAGCTGTTTTCTGTAGTTCTCTTGTGGAAGTCTGAATGACGGGGGCCAGAGGCATCCTTAATTTCAGCCTGGCGCCGCCGTGCAGGAGATGAGTCCGTTTCGTTTGGCTTCACCTCAGCGATCGCTTCAGATCGCTGGAGTGAAACCGAGCGAATCAGAGAGATTTTTTCTGTCCCCCACGCTTACCAGAGCTCTGTTCTGAGATCCGGGAAAAATGGCGGGGCCGCACGGGCGGGGCACCCCACCACCCCGCTGCCCCCACCCAAAGTCTTCTGTCTGCGTTGATGAGCGAGTGAGGAGTTTAGCATTGAAGCGGATGGAGTCAAGGCCAGAGCCGCGTCTAACATACCAATGAGAGAAACGCTGCCAAGTTTCTAGGGCCCGCAAAGGGAAAACAGGCCCTCGGTTTATGCAGAGCTGGGCTGTCAGCTGCTGGAAATGGATCCTTCTTGATTTAAAACGCTCTTCTGCTAATTTCCAACAGAAGGAACAGCGGCTCCTTTTAAAGTGTAGGTGCTGACAGCCCCTGTCATTCATTCACTCTTTCCAGCAGAGCAGTTCAGCGGAACGCTGAGCAGTGCCCAGGTGAGCCCGCACCGCGGAACTCTGCAGAAGAACGGGCCACGTGGACTCGCATGTTCCCTGCCTTTCCACACTCGTTTGATTTCCTGGATATTTATCTTAACAGGAGAATAATTTGTGAAAGTCTCTGACATTTGTGGCTAGCTAGCATGATAATAAATCCATGGCTTGGAACATTTTTTAGTTAATTAGAGTCAATCAATCCAAACTTTGCTCACTTACCGGTGTGAAACCGGAGTATAATGAGCAGAAATCAGCGTGGTGATTGGAAAACACAAATTACAGCTGTTAAAGAGAAACTCGGGCACTTTTTCTTCTGCTGATGCCCATGCCTGCTGTGAGGATTTAAAATTAGCATAGCATCCCTTTAATGGATGCTGGGGGAATGGGTTCCTCTCTAATTAAAAAAAAGGAATATTACTGTAGATTCAAATAAAGGGATATCAAATATGATATTCAAATCCAAACTATTTATGATTGAGGATACCCGTGGACTGATACTACCTGGGAGAACGTTTCCCAGTATTCCTGCCTGGTGGGTCTAAAATCATGGATGTGTGTGTGTGAGGGGTCCCAGCCTGGCTCGTATTATTCTTGACACATCCCGTGCGCCGTACGCTGGTGGTGTAATGATGTGAGTAATAACCTGGCCATGTTAACAGCACCTTACAGTACGATCTTTATCTATAGGGTGATACGACCTGACTGTGAGTGGCCGTAACGTATGTGACCTCACCGCCGGGTGCGATTATTTTTTTCTTCTTCTTCTTCTTCTTCTTCTTTTTTTCCCCCTCCCCCCTCTGGAGAGCTCCTGGAGGGGCAGAGCTTATGTTGTCGAGCTCATGTCGTGGAGGCTGCTAACAGCAGCCTGCCATTGTATTAATTATTGTCAGGGAATCCAAGGGGTGAAGATAATACAGAATGCACTGCTTGGTCCCATTTGTTTCACTTGTCAGTGGAGTGAATAATTGGGAGTGCTGACCATATTAGACACAGAGAATTTCTGAAAACATACAACTCAAACCGTCGCCACACAAAAGTGTGGCTGGGAAATTAAAAAGCTTAATGTGCGAGAATTTCAAATCGGTAGGGAATAATTTACTGCCTTGCCATTGCCAAAGGAGTTTAGTGAAGTTTGACTCGTTCAGATTGTGTGAAAGGTGCAAACTGGAATAGAAATGAATCAAACCTTTTACTCTACAGCTGCCCTACACTCTGTTGTTTTGCATTTGCGACGGATAATTCGAGCCCCAAATTTGCTCTTAAGAGGCATCAGGACGCTGAGAAGGTTTCAGCAGAATGGGGCTGCTAATACAATGGGGCTCATCTTGCAATTCTCCCAAGAAATAACTATCAGTCCTGCTACAGCGGCTTCAGCGTCCCCAGGTGACCGCGCCACTGAGCCCGTGTTCGCTCCATCGCACCCCACTCCACGCCTGCTGCCACCCTGAAGGTAGATGCATCACGCTGGGGAGACTGCGCAGCAGCGGCCCCCACACCACACCCCCACCAGAACCACCACCACCTCCTCCTCCTCACGGTGGCCTCGTGCGGTCTGCAGACCCCCTTCCTCTCAGGTGAGTCTGCGCGCTGCCTCTGCATGCACCCCCACCCACCAACCACCACCTGAACAGCACAACTGGTATCCTCAACTGGTATGTCATTTGAGAAATGCCACACACACACACACACACACACACACCCACACACACACACTGGTGCATTGGCTCTGAAGGGGACACCGCCTGTTCCTCCCCGCTCACCTCCCGGCTGACTCTCTGAGCCGTGTCTGCGGCGCTCTCACCATGTGTGGGGGATCTGGGGGTTTCAAACAGCAGGTCCCTGAAAAGCAAGGGAAAAAACACACCCCTGATTGTTTCATACTGTGAGCGTTTGGAAGTCAACAGGCAAAGTTGCAGTTTCCTGTGAGTGTGTGTAGCGCTGTCCAACCTGGTGCTTAGTATATCATAATTAAACTATATCTGGATATAGGTGCAAGGAAACAGGAGCGTTATTAACAGGGCTTGTGTCGAAATGCTGCTTTAGAGTGTTGTCTTTGCTGTGACTTGCGGTGTGTATTCATATTTCCCACTAACGTCTCTTTTTCTGCAGCCTTGTCCACTTCCCGGCATCAAAACCCATATTTATTTCATTCAAACCACAAACATAACCATAAATTGCAACCCACTTTATATTTCGCCATACCAGACCACACTTAGTTAACAAAATATTTTACAAACAAGATGCTATCGCCCACCCTCCATGATATTAATATGATATGTTCTCTGATCTGTAAACAGCTGGTTATCTTGCTTTTCCACGATAAGAGAAAGTGCTGAGGATTTACGCTTGGTGAGCACATTTGGGCTGAATCTTTCACACGTCACAAATTGCAGATGGGAAGCAGTGATCTTGAACAGCCGATCACATTTCCGTGACCATCTGACACCTTCCATTTAGGAAAATAATACTTTCTATCTTAGCATACCCCTCTGCAGCAGGCAGCACGAGGCTGCTAGGCTCTGCCATTTCCAACTTTAGGGGCTTGTGTGTGTTTGTGTGTGTGTCGTTGTGCTGATTAAATTATAATTTTCATTCTTTAATCAGTGATTCTTGGCCACAAAAATGCCACTGATCTGTGTTGCATCTGTTTTCTTTTGTCTTTTAAATCTATACTGGGCACATATATACGAGCATACAGGGGCGTGTGGGGACTGAGGGCGAAATGAGGAGCTTATTAGACGATCTGACCATGTGTAAGTAGGTAATCAGCGGCTCGGCTCTTTGTTATTATATTTTTCTCCCGTGTCTGTGTCACAGGACTTTTTTTTTTTCTTTAACCCAAAGAGGTAGATATGGTATCTGAGTAATATGACAGATAAATATGAGTTGGGTTAACTGGTACAGAGAGTTGTAAATCACTGTGGTGTGATTCTTTGTCTCAAAGGGTTTAATTAGTCTAGAATTTCTTCTCTTATCTGATGACCCCCCCCCCCCCACCACACACACACACACACACACACACACACACACACACACACACACACACACGCACTCCTCCTCCCCGCTGCACACTACAACCACAAACGCCCTGCGATCTATAAACGCCCTGCAATCTGAAGACCAGCGGCCTCAGGAGACTGAGCTGCTACAAAGCACTGAAAGAGTTGGAAATGGTCATTTTACCGCGTTAGAGCGGCTCACTCGAGACTCTGAGTAATGTAGTGCTAACACGCCGCTAGCAGAGATACCAGTATGCACGCACGCCAAGTGAGAGCCAGTGGTCTGCTGTCATACAGTAATACGCGTTAATGGCAGTAAACAACGCTGCAGAGCGCTTCAGTTCTTCAAAACCACTAATTAATAGACCCGTAATATAGTTTCCACTCTGTGATCATTACTGTTTGAGGTGTGTTGCAGGATTTTAATCAGTCATCTCAGAGAGTTCAGAAGCAGCCAGCGTGCTTGTCAACTGCTCAAACGTCAGAACCCGCCCAGGTTGCATGTGTTCTAAAGGCTGGATGCGGCCTGACGCTGTTGCTCTGTTGCATAGAACACTAACAAACCCCAACTGTCATTTCATAACTTGTGAGGTATCTGTCAGTCCTGCTCCCAGGGGAGTGTCGTACAAGTTTGCCTACTCTAATTGAGCTCCTTACTTAATTGACAGTTGATTCGGTCTTAATAAGTGGTGGTGGTGGGAGGGGGGGTTTAACCGTTTTATGTTGGATTTGCAAGCCTGTGATTCTCATTTGGAGCGTGCAGCCATCGAGTGTCAAACAGCTAATGAGGATTACCTTCTCCGACCGTTTCCCGAACAAGATTCCCCATTCAGCCTTGATTCCGAGGTCGATTGGATCGGACGATGATAAACAGAGAGGCAAAGGGAGTTTACAAAGTTCAAGTCTAGATTATGCACCCTCAGAGGCAGCGAGGCTGCGTGGCGCATGTTTCCAGGCCTGCAGCAGTGGGTGGTGAAACAATAACCTCATCAGAGGAGATGGGAACACATGCAAGTGCTGCTGTTTTGAACTTTTCCTTCCTTCTGTTTGCAAACTTTACATAGGCAGAGCCCGGTGAGCTGGTTGAAGATAAGAGAGAGAGAAAGGTTGAGAGAGAGAGAGAGAGAGAGAGAAAGGGAGAGAAAGGGAGAGAAAGGGGGGGAGAGGGAGTTATTTTGTGCTTTTGTTTGACACATGCACAATATAGTGCATGTCATAAAGAAACCAAAATGCAAAACTTGTTTTTGTTTTTTTACAAATTATTTTGTATTTTTATTTTGGCATAAATCACCTTCTTTTGAAAGTCTTGCAGGAGCAGAATGAGATGAGGGGTTATTTTGGCGATGAGATTAAGGCAGGGGCTTTTTGTCATTTGTGCGAGACAAGCCATTCATCCATCCAGTTCACAGCCAAAAAAAGGCTGGTCCCAGAAATTAGCAGTTTCAGCTCAGCAGCAAAGTCGTCGGGCTGTGAAGGCAGAGAGAAATTGACTAATTAGCAATGCGCACTAAAACTTGACGGTTCTCTCTATAACGGCGAGGGGAAAGACTCGGTTTTTCTCCCCCTTTCTCTTTTCTTTCTTCCATAGATGTTTGAAATCGCAGTCATTTACGCTCGACAGTTTTTACAATAGCCTTGAGCCATAATTTTGCGAGTCTCTCCAGCATCCATACCCCTGCATGGTCTCTCTCCACCGGCCATGCACGACCGTTTCTCTCCCCAACCGTGGATTTCCTATTACTCTCGTTACGACTCACTGAGCCCCAGGCCCAAGGATAATGATGTGTTGTTTCTTGGTAGCATAATTTGTCACACGTATATTTCTTCTTCTTCTTCTTCTTCTCTTGCAGAAAGCACAGCTCCCTCTCGCACCCAGACACTTCTTTTTAATTCAGAAGAACAAATGATCACCGTCAACAACAAAAACGCTCAAATAGTGACTTTATGAGTTGGAGTCAATGTTTATTTCCAGTCCCCGTCGACCACCGACTTCTGGAGGAGGGAAACATCTTTAAAGGAGAACAAAGAGGAGATCGAAGACTATTTTTTGGACACCCTGAAGCTACTTTGTTTATTTATTTTTTTAAAAACCAACAGCTGAAGTCAGGTAAGTTTGCCTCCTGGTGAGCTGCTCGCATCACGACGGCTAGAATGGTGAGAGACGCTTTAACCGCACCTTTACGCAAGTTGATGCACATTGCGCACATGGAAATAGCTTCCAAATCTGAGAAAAACCACGCTGGTGTTCAAGTATTCCGGCGTCGGCGTTTTCAGGGAAGATTTTCCGGCACTCACGTCCGCGTTAAGTCGAAGCGAAACGCAGCCGCGCCGCCGCTGACGGCTCGGACGCAAACTAATTGCTTTTGTACCACTCCATAAATCTGCGCAGGGTGGCAATGTCCTCATATTTGGGGGTGTGAAGCAAGATAGAAGAAAGTGTCGGGCTGAACGTTGCGTCGTCGGTCGTCTATCTTTCTTATCTGGCAACTTCAGCCGCGTAACGGAGGATGGCGAGCGCCGCGGCGGCTCCGCGGTCCTCCGCACCGAAAGCTCCCTTCACGTCTGCTCACTCTTCGGTTTAGGATGAATAAAAGCTGCGCCTTTTGGCAGCTGCTGCGATGTAGTCTGCTGCTGTACGACCGGAGCTCAAAGTTGCCTGAAGCCGATGGAAGTCGACTGTCGCCGGCTGGATCGCCGCGGCGGCTCCCTCCCTCTGGATGCGACCACTTACGCGAGAAAAATCATTTTAATCGGAATAGTTTTGCGCCTCTGGGTTCCCGGTGTGTTGTGTGAATAAAAGACCCGCGGTGAATGGCTGATGTGCTGTGTTTGTTGACCAGGTGGCGTTCACAGTCAGGAAGTCATGTCCAGATCGGGCGATAGAACATCCACCTTTGACCCAACGCACAGCGACACCCTGCTGCACGGGCTCAATCTCCTGTGGAGGAAGCAGCTGTTCTGCGATGTGACTCTCACTGCCCAGGGACAGCAGTTCCACTGCCACAAAGCCGTCCTGGCGTCCTGCTCCCAGTACTTTCGCTCCCTCTTCTCCTCCCACAATGTAATCAACAACGAGGGGAGCAAAGGGGACCAGGGCAGCAGTGGGACCCCCTCGTCCTCCCCGGATGACAAGCTGGTGACCCCCAGTGCCAGGCCCATCAACAACCTGGTCCTCCAGGGCTGCTCCTCGGTTGGACTCAGACTGGTGCTGGAGTACCTGTACACAGCCAACGTGACTCTTTCCCTGGACACGGTGGAAGAGGTGCTGTCAGTCAGTAAGATCCTCAACATCCCGCAGATCACCAAGCTCAGCGTGCAGTTCCTCAACGACCAGATCTCCGTGCAGAACTACAAGCAGATCTGCAAGATCGCCGCGCTCCACGGGCTGGACGAGACCAAGAAGCTGGCCAACAAGTACCTGGTGGAGGACGTGCTGCTGCTGAACTTTGAGGAGATGTGCGCCATGCTGGACGCTCTGCCACCTCCGGTGGAGTCCGAGCTGGCTCTCTTCCAGATGTCAGTCCTGTGGCTGGAGCATGACCGAGAGACTCGCATGCACTATGCGCCGGACCTGATGAAGAGGCTGCGCTTCGCCCTCATACCGGCTCCAGAGCTGGTGGAGAGGGTGCAGTCTGTCGACTTCATGAGAACGGACCCCGTGTGCCAGAAGCTGCTCCTGGACGCCATGAACTACCACCTCATGCCCTTCAGGCAGCACTGCAGGCAGACCGTGGCAAGCAGGTAAGGCCGGAACATGCACACACACACACACACACACACACACGCTGACAGCACAGACCACGAACGGGCCGTTTGAGAAGCGATAAAAGGTGATTAAATGCCTCCCACTTGTAAAACCTGAACAAATTGCCAACTAAAGTGTTGCCCCCTCGCTGAAGTGCTGTTTCCAGCGCCTTGTCTAGACCATGTGGGTAGGTGGTAAGACGTGTAGCATCGCGGTGCATTGTGGGAGTCTTCCTGGCAAGGTTGATGTACCTGATCTACGCGTCGAGGAATGCGCTTTTGTTTTGTTTTGTGTTGTAGTCAGGCAAGAAAACCAGTCTGATTTCCTCACAACTCATCATTGGTTCGAAATAACTGAACGAAAACAGACGCTTAAGTTGATGATGTACAGATTCAAACTGACCATGAATCCGGAGTAAATGCAGAAGTAGGAAACAACCACGTTTATCTGACATTTTGACAGCGCGTCCTGTGCTGAGGAGATGCACACTTCGACTCTGTGTTTGCCTCTAATATTAGCCCAGATCAGCAGCTGAGGGAGGCGGAATGAAGACAGACGTCAGCAAGCTGGCTGATCGATGTCAGGTCGGACGGTGCACGCGCTGCCTGCAGATCACATGTGGAGTGATGCCATCAAAGCCACTCTGAGTACACGTCCTCGAGAGTTTCTCCACATTGGAAAGGGAATTCCTGCAGGGAACAGGTTCCCACTGTAACATATCTATTCTCACATTTGGCCCTAAGTGAGCAAAGAATCGGGAATCCTCGTAATTGGTTTCACATGCCACTGTTTCTCTCCGCTCTCAATTAATCACCATTATCTATGTCCAGGGGCTCATTTGCATACGAATAACCCCAAAACGCTCGCGAGTGGGCGCAGAGGCTGGAGCAGGGCGATAGCGATTTGCTGAAGCATAAAAAAAGCAAATATATGTATAAAAATACTGAATCTGAATAAATATAAAGGCCAGCTTTTTCCTTTTTAGCTCCATATTGTGATTAATTTGTATACTTGTTGTTGGAATCTATTAGGGTCTGGATAATAGTCCTCAGTGTGTAGTAAAGTCCAGCTGTTGTTTTATATCACATTTTGGCTCAGAGGCGTCACATGATCTATCGTCACCAATGAAACGGAGACACTGGATTGACAACTTTGCATGCTTGATTTCACTTTTGGCTTCCAGCGTGATAACCTGCAACGTGGAAACATACCCACCAACTTTCGTTGTTCTTTTTTTTTTTTTTTTTTAAATAATCATGATTAATGTGGCCAACTGCTGCTTTGTTTCATTCTTTTCTTTCAAAAAGTGATACATACACACATCTGTTTATGGGGAAATAGTAGGAGAAGCTTCTGGTTGTGCTTATTCGAGTGTTTGGAAGTCATTTTTGGCTTCCCTTCTCTAACCCTAACCCACTTTCTTCCCTTTTCTTTGACGTTACAGGATCCGTTCCAATAAAAAAATGCTTCTGCTGGTCGGGGGTCTTCCTCCCGGCCCCGATCGTCTCCCCAGCAACTTGGTTCAGTACTATGACGACGAAAAAAAGACATGGAAGATCCTCACAAGTGAGTGACCCACTCTTTTCTTTTTTTTATTTACCAGAGGCATTTTTTGTTAGTGTGATGACAGAAAGTTGTTCCTGTGGATGACTTTACCACAGGCCAATTTCCGAAAATGAGTGGAAGGAGTTCCCTAAATGCTTTAGGTAATAATGTAGCAGGATCACATTTAATATAAGTTTTTAATCAGAGCGTGACTTTGCCGCACCGTGGAGCTTCATGCCCAGTTTCCTTTGTTTTTGCTGAAATGTGCTGGCAGGACGCATGATGAGACTTACTTGAATCTAATCAGCTACCGTGGCAGAGCCAGAGCAGAATGAGGCGCCGTCTTCTTTTTAACAGATTGTAAATGCAAGTTTATCACTCATATAAATGAATCTCTGCAAGTGCACTGAAAGTCAGCCTGGAATTAACCAGTTGACCTATAAGTTAGCTACTAAAGCGATGATTTGAAATGTCCAAAAACATGAAGGATATTTCTTTTCTGCTGCTGCAGCCTTGATGCTACTACCAGCAGATAGTTCAGGGTGTAAAATTGGAGGGATGTTTTTGCAGATTCTCTGAATCCTTTGCTGGTTTGTAAACTGATTCCTGCTGGACTCACCTTGGTAACATCTTTTTCTCTGTCTCCCGTGACCTTTTGAGGTTCACCACTCTATTGGTGCCATATTGGAAAGGTCAGAGAAGAACTAATGGGAAGGACCACTTGTGCTTTGCGTCATCAGTGTCAGACCTATTGAGTTTTTGTCCTTTTTGGTGGCGGGATGACCGTCTATTTGTATGGATTAGCCAGAAGGTCTGTTTGCTGTGCCGTTGGGACCTTGTAGATCTTGTGAAATGTTGTCAAACTGCGTCTATAGATGCGTCTAAGATTTGTAGTCATTGGTTGTTTTAACTCATTGATGACCAAATCTAACAGGCAGCCCTTTGCGTAAGGAGCTCCTCACGCTACAGTATTGTCATTTTCCTCATTAATTCACACTCATGGGTATAAACTGCAACACGCAAAAGGTCAACAGGGATTTCCATCACTCAAAACTAAAAAGTTAACACTCAAATGGTCCGTGACCGAATGGAAGGACAAAACTGCAAAATCATCCCCTTAACACACCAGTGACCACCTGATGTAGCCTGCACACAATGGATGTGGAATAGAAGATTATTAACATTCAATCATAACTTTCCAATGAGGCGAGACCTGAGAGGGACAGCCTTTGATTAAGACATTCATCAACACAATTTGGGAAGAATCTGATCCTTCTGGTCGCTTTGGATGTATCCGCTGCCGGCTGATTCCGGTGTAAAGTTTGCCATCTAGCGTGCCAGCCGCAGCGTGGACGAGCAGCAGACAACGGCAGGCGCCAGCTCGGCCGCCGTGCTCGTCTCCTTGGGATTTTTTTTTTTTCTTCTTTTATTAAACCAGGGCGATATTAAAATCTCCCACGCGCAAATGGACCTTATCTGCACAGCAGGTCTTAGAACAAAGGAATCCGGCGCAGCGGGATGCAGGTCTAATGGCGTAAATGCCTGGCAGAGCCCGAGCAGCAGTGGTGCATTAGCTGTGGAATCATTCATGCGACCCCGCCTGTGCCTCCATGCAGAGGTTTCTGACTCCCTCTAGTGAGCCCTGAAGCTCACTGTAGCTTAGGTGGTCTTGTCCCTCTATAGGGAAGGTTCTACTCCGTTTGTGTTTGTTCAGCGCTGGATATCTGCGTCCCAGAGTTCAGCTGCATGTGAACAACGGCCTCGATCATGCTGCAGCACGTGCACTACTGTAAACAGCCAGTCTTCTTTTTCACATGTCTGCTTGGTGTTTTTTTTTCCAGCATGAATACAAGTCACTTGACAAATGAAAGGTTGCTCATCCGTGTCCTATATAGTGCTGACTGAATGATAATGTAAATAGCATGTAAGGAAATGAGGGAATTTGGCAGTTGTGTGACACTTGTCTTTGAGGTGCACCGGAGGCAGGCAACCTAATCCTCCCACCGGAGATAAAGCGGTGTTTGGTGTACTTTTCGGTAGTATCGGCTCCTAACCGAGACGTCCCTCCCGTGGAGGAGCAGCGGCACACGTCAGCCAGCCGGAGTGAGATTGCAGAGAGAGGCCAATCGGAAAGAAATGAGATTCAGGGCTGTCTAATTTTGCGGCAACTGTGATCCATCAGGCATTGGAGGGGTGACAGTGGAAATGACTGATGGAGACAGACAGGTGGGCTTTAACATTTCACTGATTTGTGCTCAAAAGCACCAGGCCTGAGATTTATTGAGTGAGCACGATCATGTTCATTATGACTGTCACCTAAGACCATTTCTCTACATCTCAATGGGGTCACTTCAGCAAGAGAAGATGGAGGAGAGCCGGGGAGCACAAACACGTGCAGAGGGAGGAGTCCGCCGCTGGGCTTTCTGTAGGGCTATAGAGCACGCTATGGCTGTAGATTATATTAATATTATCATTATTACTATTATGTTTCTAGGCGTGGACACAAGGTTTCTTCTGGGCAGAGGAACCTGCTGCTGAGGTCCAATCATCTGGATGATGAAGTTTTAATTAATGATCACTTTGATCGATAACACAGATTGGTGCATGAATCTCTGAAATTGATCCCACAGAGGAGGAAGGACGGGACCCTCTGTGTTCATGAACTGTGTGATGATTTTAACCTGCAGCCGTATCAACAGGCCAGGATGAGCCCCTAAACCACCCCCTGCAGACCAGGATTTGTAAACTTTCACGTGCAGTTTGTAAAGAGAGTTTTCTCTCTCCCACTGAGGTTTTTTTTTCTGTTTTGCTGCTTCAGCTCCTCCGTTTTTTTGAAAAATCTTTAACTCGGAGAGTAAAACACACATCTAACCATCTTCGCTGCCATCACGGTCTCAAGGTTGGGGTGTTGATGATGATTTTATAATAAAGGGATGGGAGTGAGCATGTGAAGAAGTGGTGCCAAACAGGGTCAAACAAGGGGTGTTCGGGGTTTTGATGCTGATTTCACAGAACCAGATGAAGCAGTGTGCAAATACCAGCTGGAAGTTCATTAAGATAAACGTACCAGACCTGCAGTATCTTGTCATAAACGCTTCTTTGACTTTTTCAGGATATCAGCCAATCTCTAGTGCACTTTGTGTTGTATACCTAAAAAAATTAAATTTTTTTGAGATTGCATTATTTGCCATAATTTTGCCAGCATTTAACATTAAATAAACGCGTAACAGATCCAGGGAGCTCTGCCTGTAGGAAACGCACATTTGTGATGACTGACCCTTTTATTTTGTGGCCCCGACAGTCATGCCTTACAACAGCGCCCATCACTGTGTGGTGGAGGTGGAGAACTTCCTGCTGCTGCTGGGAGGAGAGGACCAGTGGAACCCCAACGGTACTTCATCACACCTGCCTCCTCATCATTAGGTCAAACATGAGGGAAACGAGGGAAAAACAGACTTTCCTGCGGGCATTTATGAGGCCTAATAGTCATGGTGGGATTTCATGTGTGAATACATGGTGGACTGCTCACACGTGCCTCCTAAAAACGCCCACGGAGACATTTACATAAACCCTGATCATTAAAAGCCCGTGTACAGCTGCTGACTGCTCCACCCCTGGACCCTGTGAATGTCATGCGCTCTAGAGAGCACTCTGAGCCGCCGTGCAGCTAAGTTCAAACTCATCAGCAGCAGCACTTTCAGATCCTCGTGGCAGATCAGCAGAGTGCACAAACAACACTCCAGTCAACAACAACAACAATAAAAAAGGACATTTTGTAGGATAGGATTCTCTGCCTTTGTCACACCGTCACGTTTCATTCAAATGTAGCAGAACGGCCAAAGTCTGTTTGACAGTCTCTGATTCCGCCTGTTTTTCCAGGAAAGCACAGCACAAATTTTGTCAGCCGCTATGATCCCCGGTTCAACAGCTGGATTCAGCTGCCTCCTATGCAGGAAAGGTGAGCCTGGCGTTCACACACACACACACACACACACACACACACACACACACCTAGACACGTTCTTCTACTGAATAGAAGTGTGAACAAACTGCACCACCGCTGCTCATTCCAACAACTCCGCATCTTCCCGACTCCTCAGGAGGGCCAGTTTCTTCGCCTGCCGCCTGGATAAGCACCTCTACGTGATCGGGGGGAGGAACGAGAGCGGCTACCTCTCCAGCGTGGAGTCCTACAACCTGGAGACCAACGAGTGGAACTACGTGTCGTCTCTGCCGCAGCCCCTGGCCGCTCACGCCGGGGCCGTGCACAACGGCAAGATCTACATATCAGGTGGGCAGAGATGCTGTCCGAGGCCAGTTTTGCCCTCTTTTTTTTGTTATCAGGGTGATCTTCTGCTGTCTGAACCCCGTAGGTCATAGGAAGAACGCCATCATCAGCGTGTTAGATACGTGTTTCTGTCTGCTCCTTTCAGGAGGAGTTCACAATGGGGAGTATGTTTCCTGGCTCTACTGTTACGACCCCGTAATGGACGTGTGGGCTCGCAAACAGGATATGAACACAAAGCGCGCCATTCACGCGCTGGCCGGGATGAACGACCGCCTGTACGCCATCGGTGGAAATCACCTGAAAGGTACACGTGGGAGCATTTCACAAATGAGCCAGAAAACAGGTCAACGCTGCTAGTTTTTTTGGGGTTTTTTTCAAAGCTGTACAAAGGAGAGGTCATAATGAGAAGGTGAACTCTGTGTGCTACGCCCAGCTTCTCTTTCACCCTTTTGAAGGACAAAAAAAAAAAAAAGAATCACCTGAAAAGCAGCTGGGTAATTGTTCCGTGTTGGGCAGTCTGCATCTGATTGTGTTCAGATTTGAAAAGGGGATTTTGAAAAGCTGAAACTGTTTGTGATGATTAATTCCTGCTTTTTTTCGTGGGTTTGTTTGAGTGCGTCGTGCCCGGTGACGCCGTGTGCGTCCAGGTTTATTGAATCATTAGTGAAGTCTACTTCTTTAGCAAAAAGCCTTGTCTTCAGGAAACAGCAAAATTCAGATACCATCCATATTTATTGATCAAGCAGGCTGTGGGAATCAGAGCAGAAGCAGCTGAGTTTACAGGCCTTAAAACCTGAAACGGTAGCACACACTGATTCAGGCTGATTCAGGTCAACCAGGCTCCAGGTCAAACAGGCTGAGCAGCACCAGCATTTCAACTGAGACGCAACGATGTCCTGACATTGCTTTAAGATGTTTTCTTCCCTCCTCACAAAGGTTTCTCCCATCTAGATGTAATGCTGGTGGAGTGTTACGACCCCAAGGCCGACCAGTGGAACATCCTGCAGACGCCCATCCTGGAGGGCCGCAGCGGGCCGGGCTGCGCCGTCTTGGACGACAGCATCGTCCTTGTCGGAGGCTACAGCTGGAGCATGGTATATTCCTACACACCTATATTCCTCCTGGATCTCCTCAAGTGGAAAAGAAATTAGCATTTTTCCTGAGTATTTTCACTTTTTTTCACTGAGCTTTGCCACAAAGTGATGCCCTTTTACAGAGATATTTTGAGAAAATCGTGAAATAATACTTTAAGACCAGTGTACTTAATTAGGAAACAGTGTTTTCACTCGACTGAGTCAACCATTTGTGATATGTAAAAAAAAAAAAAAAAAGGCTTTGTGGGCGATAGACCGAGATGATCATTTCAGCCGTTGAGGCGCTTCTCTCCACACACGACGTGACAAACTTAACACCGTAAAGCTGAACGTCGGCCAAATTCAGAGGCCAGGTTCATACAAACAGGGGCTGTCCCACTTCTGAGCTGATTTTCTCCCTCCCCAGGGGGCCTACAAGTCCTCCACCATCGGCTACAGCCCAGAGAAAGGCACGTGGACGGAGCTGGAGGGCGAGGTGGCCGAGCCCCTGGCCGGCCCGGCCTGCGCCACCGTGGTGCTGCCCGCCTGCTTGCCTTTCAACAAATGACAACTAATGTCCCACGAGGAGGAGAAGGGTGAGGAGGAGGAGGAGGAGAAGGGGCCTAATCCATGGGAGGAGGAGGATCAATAAGTCAAAACATAATTTTGTGACGAGCCCGCCGCTCAGATGACGGGGGTGTGTATAAATTATTTTTTTACAGGTTTGACCAGAGCACTTTCGTTATTCCTTAGTGAGGGTTTAGAAAAAAAAAAAGAGTGGTGTAATTCACGTGTTTAAACTCTTGTGTGTTCTGAGACAAAGTCAGCTCCACGTTTAATTTGTTTCCAACTGGTAGTAAGTGTTTTACGGCTCCTCTTTGATAGCACGCATAGTGTTGAACTGAACTCTAGCTTTCGCATCCATCGTATCTTGTACTGAGTAGAGGCATCCCTCCAGTGAGACCAGTGTCGACCGGTGGACCGACGCTGGGACAAACAGCCCCTGACGGCTTAGCTGTGATATCAAAGTGTATAAATACTCTCCATCGCTCATGATATAGCTCCCACGTCTCTCCTGGTCGTGACTGGAGCACAGGTCCCAAACTCCATCCGCAGCAATGAGTTTAAACCGTGGTCAAGTGTTTCTGTAGATGCCAACAGGTTCTGTGCTTCACAGCCAAATATTTGTGGCCCCTGGTCCTTCAATTTAGCTTTTCTATTCACTCCAGTGTGGACATACAACGGTGGCACAATCGGATTGTATTTGCCAAAATATTTGTGGGTACAGTCGGTATTTGTCCAGTCGTGAGGTCAAGTCAAGACCTCCATCTGTAACGGGACGCAAACGCCAGCTAACGGCGGCCCCCAATGCACTACCAATCAGCACTTTTAACATATGAAATGTGGAGTAAACCAAGCGTGCTGTGTTTAAAAAGCATCCTCCGTGCTAACGATTTGAGTCCAGTTTAGTCTACGAAGTCGGCAGAGAAACGTCGACTCTAAACCAATCAGTGCGGTACCTGTTGAGTTGTGGAAAAAGTCGTTGATTTCATCCTTGTACATAATCGCCTGCAGTGGAACATTTTTGTGCACTCAACTTTGGATTTATTCTCAAATCCTGTTATGTCCTTTGCATTTTAGAAAATGGAATTAAATTGACTTGATGATTGACTGACTGGCTTTCTTTGACACTTGACATTTTCAGCTGTTTTCTCCGAGCAGACGGTAAATAGTCTGACCGGCTTCATGCAGAGTTGAACTCGTATTTTCCACCTCAGCATGTGATGATACGAGACGACCCGCAGAGGCAGAATCGTTCTACAGTTGAACCGTTCGCCAATCAAGTGTGAATTTCTCTAATTAGAAAAAGTCATGAATAAAAGGTTTCAACACCCAGAACTGTGTAATAATCCAAAAGATTAAAAAAAAAAGTCGAAAATAAAGCTTTTGGAGAAAAGATTAAAAGTCAAATTCACTTTTTGGTAGGGAAAAAAATGACATTGCAAATGTTTAAACTGGAATTCTTGCAGATTTGTGACATTAGCAGAAATGACCCTTCAGTTGTTCATATCTCTGCTTTAATCATGGCAGCCAGAGAATTCTCTGTCCTTGGTCACAGTGGTCATTTCAGGGACACTTTCCTATCCGTCAAAAGCTTAAACAGTTCTAATTTTTTATTAGCAGCGTCATCCAAACGGATTCATCCAAATATGACAGGACCAGCGCCACCTGGCGGTCATCTGATATGTCAGAGAAGCTGCAAATGAGCTGCAGACTGGTGGTTTAAGATGGATGACAGGATTCCTCCCCTGCCACCCTGCTAGGGGATAACGGTAGTAGACGGTAGACGATGGATGGATGGATGGATGGATGACCAACCTCTTCCTCAATCAACAGCGCTGTAGGTCAGGTTGCTGCCACCTGGTGGTGAACGCTGTCATCTGACCAGGTGACACAAATCATCGCTAATTCGGGGCCAATTAACACATTTGCCATGAAATAACCAACAAAATAGCTCAGGTTGTTTGTTTTCATTTATTTTAATAGAATTCTCTATTTCCTATTTGCTTTCGCTTATTTTTCCTCTAAATGTTATGCATAATCTAAATAGTTGCTTGAAGACAAACAAAAGAACTGTTGTGTTTTGCTCTGCTGCGTCTCCGGGGCCAATAACCACCAGGAAAATGGTTCGGTTTTATTGAAAACGTCGCTGTTGATGATCAGTTTTGCTTGCTTCCAGTCCCTGGTTCGGCTCATTTGTTGTCTTGGCATCTTGTTTTTTTTATTGTTTGTTTTGGTAGTTTTCCATCTATGCTGCGTGTTGACCCTGCGTGGACGTGTCAGAGCATCCCTTCTGGGCGTGTTTGCGCCGGGGCTGCAGCTCAGCATGCGGCGGTGCAGGCGCGTCCCTGTGGCAGCTCTCAGCTGACTCTTCGTCCCCACAGCTTCTACCTGTTGCTTCCCTCCTTCCCTCCTTCCCCTCCTTCCCCTCCTCGCGTGGACTTTTTTTTGATGGCGTCACCCGGCCAACTCTTTGGTGCAACTTTGGATCTCCATCATCTCCATCCATCCTGAACCACGTGGAAAATGAGTCACGCCGCCGCATCCAGCGCGCGGGTCTGATTGGCATGGTTCCCGTGCCTGGCGCTTGTCCCCTTCCGCCCCGTGGTATTTTTAGCCGAACCGCCGCGCGCAACACTCAAGGAATCCTCACGGAAAAAAAACCCTTCCCGTTTTCCTCCCCAACCCGGACCCGAGGAAGCCGAATTTCGGACTGGCTCGCTCTGAGGGGAGCTCTCCGGGTCGGAGGACGGAGTGGGCGTCAAGGTAAATCTGTCAAACGATCAATCTTTAAACTGGCGTGTCTCTGCATCCTGTCGCGCGCGCTGCATCCACCCTTCCCATGCAAGGATTGTTTTTTCTTCCATCCAAGCATCTCATTAATCTAGTTCCACCGTCTTTTCCCCTCCGTTTCCCCGCTTGGTTGTGCGTCAAAACTCCTTGAGCAGAACAGAGAGCCGCTCTCTAATTAGCGGGAGCAGGTTCCCGTCTGTCGGAGCCGTTTCCAGACCTGCAGCTGATGCGCGCCGCTGTCAGCTGTGTTGCTCCACAGCGGCTGCACTAATTAAAGAGGTCGAGAATCATTCCAATTGAAAACAGAAGAGCAGATCCCGCCAGGTGCTCCAACTTTAAGGAATGCTTCTATTTTTGGATCTGCGTGCGTCTGTGTGCAACAGCGCACAGACCAGTCTTGCCAGTGCTGCCACTGGTTTATTTTGGGCAACCCACTTCTACCAGACTTGTCATCCAGATCCACAAGTCAGCGCTTTGACGTTCAATTCCCGATCGGGCTCTTTGGAGCCGGTGTCAGCGGAGCGGCGCTTGGATCCAAACTCTTGTTTGTGTGTTGCGACCTTGTGGCCTCTGCCAGCTTCTGCGTGTGAGCTGCAGGCAGCGTCCACGGCGCAGCCCAGCTCTGGCGTGTCCAGCTTGTGTCTGCTGAATCCCTGCTGCTGGTGAGTGACTCACCGCCGCCTTTGCCTCGGCTCTCCCACTCTCAGCCGTGGAAGAAGCTTCTTTCTCTTCGTCTCTGACCGGCTCACCTCAGACTGTTACAGCTCCAAACTTGCCACCTTTTCTCACTCGTCTCTCCAGACAAGCGGTTCTAGTCCCGGGAGGAGGGGTCGTGTTCTCCGGGTTGTGTTCCACTGTGCTTTTAGGAGAACACATGTGACCAGATCAAAGCAGGGCCGTCACCACTGCAGCCGGTACTTATTAGATCCAGGAAATCTCACCTCGGAATGTGCGCTCTTTACTTTCCAAACACCCACTCCTATATGCAAAGTCGTTACTGGTCCTGTTCTCCGCATGGCTGCAGGTTCTTTGCCGTTCTCATCCACACGCGCAGCTGCATGAAGGTCCCACTGGGTGACATCCTTCAGAAGGAGATTCCGTTCTGCCGTTGTGGGGAAAATGCCTTTGTGACGCACCTGTATGTCCTTAAGTTGTGTGTTTGGTCAGCGATGGTGGTTTGACACTTTTTACTGCGGGTGTAGCAGACGCAGCAGGGGGCCCAGCTACATGCTAACGCTCACGTGCTGATAACACTTGTGTCCCACACGCTGCGAACATTCAGGCTGTTCCGGCACATTCACCATCGTCTGCCGGTTGGATTTGTTTTGTTTTCTTCCCTCCCAGAATTATGGTGAAATCGCCAACCGGTGTCCACTTCAGAGATGCAGGCCAGTTCGGATCAGTTCCTCTCCCACACGCCCAGCCCCGTCTATCCCTCCGGCGGCGGTGGAGGTGAACAGATGCTCGTCCGGTCGTCCTTGTCCCTGCCGGAGCCCGAGTGGACGGCGCCCAGCCCGCAGGCTGCCCGTCACGGCCTGGTGCAGGGGCTGCGCTCCAGCTCCCTGCAGGTCCCCCACGGCGAGTACCTGAGCCTCCCGCCGCGGGCGGCCAGCTTCGACGTGCCCTGCAGACAGGAGGAGACCTCCTCGGATCAGGGCTCAGGCTCCCAGAGCCCCCACGGCATGCTGCGGCGGCGCGGAGGACTGGTGGAACAGAAGGACATCATCATGGCTCACCAGGCACACAAAATCCAGAGCACGCCACAAGCCCGCAGGAAGGAGTGGGAGTAAGTACGAACACGTTCGGGAGGATTTGACTTCAAGGGAATCTTTAAATATAGTTAATCTTGTTAGAAAAAGGAGGAAAGAAGGCAGCATAACTTAGTCTTCAGTGGTAAAGTGGGCTTTGAAACGTAGAAAAGATGAACCCGCCCGTGGAAGCTTGCAGAGTCTGAAATGGAACTAATGGTATTTACACTGTCTTTTATTCAGCGGCAGATAAAAAGGTGTGTCCACACACTCTTTACTGCTGAAGCTCTTTGAAAAGAAACTGCATACATGAGTCATCTTTGGCTGTATGTTGTTGCTCAGACATACGTGGAAAAAAGAACTTGCTCTCATCCTTTTTTCTCCATCGACGGTGGTTTCACTCACATGTTTGCACCAGTGAAACGCTGCTGCATGACGACGCAGCGCTGAGCGCCGTGGTTGCGCATTTGCCTCAGTTTTGACCTCCATCTGTGTGTGTGTGTGTGTGTGTGTGTGTGTGTGCTGTGATTGGACCAGTGACCTGTCCAGCCCTCCTAGACTGCTGGGTTGCTCTATAATGAATAAACACATGCCAACAAAAGAAAGAATGACTTTGAAAGCTGAATAAAAGTGTGTGAAAGTGTCTTTACCTCCCATCACGTGCATCCTCGTGCACATGACGGGAAGACACACATTCCACAGTGATGGCGTGAGGATTGAGCATCTCACTCTGGTCGTTTTCTCCAAGTTCTCACTGGAGAGGCGGTCCCCGACACACGTGCAGCGGCAGCTTTTCCTCTGTCAGTCATTTGTCGTCTCTTCATCCCTCCGTCCTCTGGCTGCGCGTTCACGTGGATGAGGGCGCTTGCTCGTGAGCTTTTGAACTCTGCAGCCACTCGGCTCTGATTATCTGCTTCCCACTCCTCGGAAGTGGAGTGGCAGTCCACGCATGTAAGCCAGCGACCCTCCTCCTCCTCCTCCTCCTCCTCCTCCTCCTCCCTTTAAGCTCCTCTATTTCTCTTTATTCGTGACCTTCCTGGGGAACCCTCAGGCCTTGGGCTTCCTTCCTGTTGGGGTCGTGTTCCGACCGCCTGCTGGAGGATTCCCAGCCTGTGCAGTGCTGCTTTCTCCATTAGGGGATGCCAGAGAACCAAAGAAGAGCGCAGAGAAGCGCTCAGCGCCTCCAAACGCAGAAAGGCGGCCGCGTTTTGGACTTTTTGGTGGCTGAGTTTGAAAGCATCACTCACTGCTTGTTTCTGCAGACTCTTAACCTTTGAGATCCGAGCCGAGCCGTAGCTGAATTTGCAGGCATGGACATGGATTTTTCCGCTCAGGCACAGAAACTTTTTCGTGGCCAGAGCAACATTTTGAACTGCTCTCTGAAAGCGAACATCAGGGAGCAAACCCCCCAGTGGTACGAGTGGAGTTATTGGTTGAGTCGGACTGATATAACTCAGGACTAGAGGATGACTGTTGCTAGGGAACAGGGAGAGGAAAAAAAATAAAACGCCAAAGCCACTCCAGTCAATGTTGGATGAAAGCCTGTCTGCAATTATATAAACGCTCTTATGAGTTCTGGCGCAAAGTGCGCCCATTAGCGTCTTAGCGCGTCACCGCGGGTCCAGCTTCTCCTCCAGGTGTTTTAACCCTTTCTTTGGAAGTTCATCTCATTCGAGGCCTGCCCGCAGGCTGAAGTAAGATCTGAATGAGGTCTGCCGCCTCTCCACAACGCAAGGCAGCTATTTTTGGACGGCCGTGAGTAGGCAGCGAAGACAACGAGCGGCCCTCAACCGGGGGGGCTCCGCTGACGGGCCCGAGCCTCAGAGGAGGGTCCCGTGACCTCCCGTGCACGCCTGTGTTCCTGAGCGTGTGCTGGAGGACGCCTGAACAGGTCTGCTCCTCTGCGCAACGTGGCTTTTGTTGGCAGAAATGTTTGGAGCAGGAACTGAAGAGAGCCTTGTCGCTATGGAAACCACAGCAGGGAGACGCAGAGATGGAGGGAGATGTGTGCTGTTTGCAGAGATGGACAAATATTTTTGTTGGAAAACATAAGAAGTGGGCTCCCTTTCTTTCTTTTTTTTTTTTTAATCACCACCTACTTTCATGAGAAGAGAACAAGTGTCTTTGTTCAGATTGGTTAACGATCATAAAACGGTTCACATTATCATCTCTGCTGTATTTACCCAGCAGGTCAGCACACCCGTGTGTTAGGGGCAGGTTAAGCAGCTGCTCCGCAGCACTTCTAGGGTCAGAGTGAGCATTTCTGGACCTGGTCCCACATCCAGAACCACTGTCAGCACTCACAGCCCAGCCCCTTGGCTCGGTTTTCAGGTTCCTTTGTATGAGGGCTGAAGTGGTCATCAGTGGAGAGGAGGGGAGAGGAGAGGAGAGGAGAGGAGGGGAGAGGAGAGGAGCAAGGAGAGGAGCAGCAGATGGGGCGAGAGAGCCCGGTCGCCTAATGAGGTCTCACTCATGGCGCTGGGTGCGAAAAAGACCCGGTTTTCTCCTCCTCCTCCTCCTCCTCTCACATCCCTAAGATCTATTTCATGCTCTATTTTTACTCCCCTTACCCTCCAATATTAGCACCGCGGCCTAGTTTGTAAATATTTTAGGTCTGAGTCCATTAATGAAAAAGCCAACAATGCCTGTCTGCCATCAGAAGGGCTTGAATGAGGGACCCAAATCACCCACACGCTCGATGCTCCGTGCAGTTTATTTCTTTTTCACTCCCACTAGTACACAGTTAAATGTATTTTCACACTGTTTTATTTTGCCTCTGCACCCACTTGCTGCCCGGATCTGTATCGAGTTCTTTTGCAACCAGATACCTACACATTCGATTGTATGGTTCCTTTTTATAGGGGAAAAAAATGCTTTTTCGATCTTTAGCGAGCCTCCATTGCTATGGTAACAACATGCATGTCCCTCCTCTCCATCAGCTTTCATTCAGATGAATTCAGGAACTCGCCATCGTGATGTTGGCGGTGGGAGGGGGCTGCCGCTCATGCGCTGCAGGCTGTGGAATCCTCTTTTTTCCCCCAGCATCTGATGATTTGTAGGATCTCACAGCGACTCACTCGTTTGGATCAGAACGCGCGTCTGTTGTTCCCCAGGTTTGGTGAAGGCGCGCCTTGAAGATTCCCCCCGCGCCACTTCAGCGCGTCGGGAAGATGCGTAAAGTTTGCGGAGACTTTTCCCGAGATGTCCGCCCCGCCGAGGCGCGTTTGACAGATGAAAAACGGGCTCAGGTGTGGACAGAAAAGCAGATCCAAAGTCGGTGGATCGATCGATCTCCCTCCCTCCCTTCCTGCGCGCCTTTAGAGATGCGCCACAGTCAAAGTTGGTCAGAACTGACGGAAACGCGGACCGAGGAGCCAGTCTGAGCTTTTTGAAACCAACGCACCCAAAACGTTCTTAGATTTTTTTTTTTTTTTCAAAGATAGCAGATACCAGATCAATTAGTTTCGTAGGTTTTTGCTCTCGCAGATATGTAGTGGCGCAAAGTTGCAACTTTTTAAGAGGAATATGCTGCACTCAGAAAGCTGTCAGAGGACTGCAGGTGGATGCTTCTGCCCTTTCGTGCACAGTGTGTCTTTAGTGGAAGTCCTGAAATAGAAAGCCTTTTAAACCGGGCGCTCTGCTCATCTCTTTGCTAGAATGGCTCGGTTTGGAGACGAGCCCGCGCTCGGAACGGCGGAGCCCGGAGATGGAGACGTGGAGGGCGGCGGGGACGCACAGGACGCGGCGGGACTCACGGCTTCCATGAAGCAAGCCAAGGCGCAGAGGGCCCGGACCATGGCTCTGTATAACCCAGTACCCCACCGACAGAACTGCCTTACCGTGAACAGGTCGCTCTTTATATTCGCAGAGGACAACATCATCAGGAAATACGCACGGCGAATCATCGAGTGGCCATATCCTTTCAATGCCATCATGTTCAACTTGTACTTTTTGAGAGAATGGAAAGTGTTTGTCATAGTATATCTTTACAACTTTGGTAGATCGGGGGTGCAGGAAATTGTTTTTAATTTGTGTGATTTTAGCCACATTTGAAACCAGGTATCCAATGAAATCTGCTCCTTTCATTTTTTATTTTTTAATTCCTCTGATCAGTACCCTGTTTTATTCATCTGTGTGCTCCATGTGCTCACTGTTGGCAAAAGACAGAAAGTTAGCATGTGGTGATCATTAGAAGGCGCTTGGCTCACTGTGGGGGTGGCATGTGGGCACATCTCTGCTGCCTTGGTGCTCATTGGAATATGAACTCGGCCACGAGTAGGTGTCAGTTCAACATCAGCGTGCAGGCAGTGTTTCTGCTGCAGCCAACCGCTTCCCTCTCCTGAACTCGTGCATCTCTAATAAAGATTGGTGGGGAAGCTTTCTGCCATCAGCCTCTGCCAATGTGAGCTGGGTGCAGTCAAAAATGTGGACACACATCAGCTCCTTTTAGGCCACGTATTGGTCTCTGTTTACCCTAACCAGGGAAAACGCTCCACTGTGTACATATTTTGACATCACCCAGTTGCCATATCTACCCACCGCCTCTTCGGTCCTACGCCCTCCCTTTGGCGCAGCGTGCCAGTTTCCCGCTGTTATCTAACCGCAGGCTCTGAGCGGTGTGTGGGAGTGGGGCTAGTGGTCAAGACTAAACTGGCCACCGGCAGCGCAGTAACGCAACGCTATCAGAGAGGCAGAGGTATGTGGGAGAGAGCTGGCCAGTAGTACTGCGATGGTTCGTGGGCTGGAGGAGCAGCACATGACATGAGTATTGACTGGGCCAGACCCAGACTTTTGCACACCGAGTTTCCAAGTTGTGGTGTATTTCTTTATATTTCAGTTTAAAGTCACAGAGTTGTAGGAGGAGAAAAATCTGAATTGTATAGCGGCTTCAGCGGTATTTCTAGAGGATTTACTATGTTTGAAAGTAACCTTAATGCTCGTGTTTGGTAGATGGTGGATCTGCCTGATCCTTTATGTTCCTGACCGACGGTCCCACCAAAGACATCAACTCTGTTGGTTACTGGAAATTTGGAATGGAAAAAATTCAATTTTCACCCAAAATATTTCCTGTCCAGGTGTTTTGTTCCTGATGATATCCTCATTTAGATCGTGGAGCAGACTGTGACAGTGTGAAAGACCACTGAGCGTGTGCACGTGAGGGTGTGTCCACAGCAGCTCGGGCACCTCCATCAGCAGGCTGTTTAAAGAGCGTTGGTTGCCAGCGTGAGGGTGTGTGTCGGGTGTAACATGCAGTACAGCAACCAGCTCTGCTTTTCATAAAAATGGGGTGACAGAGTGAACATCTCAGAGAAGAAGAAGAAGAAACCTGTCTGGCACTGAGGGTGAACACTCTAACGATGTCGGGAGCTTCAGTGCCATCTGGTTATTATGCTAATTCAAACCCCATTTACATACATCACCTTTGTTACTGGTTCATTTAAACTCTGAAAGCATTCGGTGTGGAGTCCTTGTCTAAGTGACAAGCTAATGCCCACACTTTGTGCACGATCGTGCACTCCTGACTTGATGCAGCACCTTTGAAATTCTGAAGAGATGTTTCGATTACAGCATTGGCTGCCCAGCGTTGAGCAGGACGGTACGCGCCTGCATTTCTTGGAGCGACGACGACCTGCCAGCCGGCTGCAGGTGTGCCCGCCTCTCCTGACTGCTAAAGTTTGCTCCAGCTCAGAGACGTCAGCAGCTAGTAAGACCGGGCGAGATTTAGTATTTCCCACTTTAGCTGCTGTCAGTGGCAGCGGTGTGGACTAGCCAGTGTGAGTCAGTGTGTGTGTCGCCGACAGCAACGCCACCCCCCCCCCCAGCGCTCCTCTGTGAGTTAGTTGCCCGTTTTTTTCAAGACGGGAAATTAATAACAGAAAGCAGCGGCCTGGGGGGGGAACAGGGGAGGAGAGCGGAGGAAAAAAGGGGGAGGGCAAATGTTATTAAAAAATTCATGAGGGGGAAAAAAACAAAGGGGGGGGGGGCCCCCCTTCCCCCCCACCCCCCCAGCGCTCCTCTGTGAGTCAGTGGCCCCATTTCTCTCAAGACGGGAAAATTAATAACAGAAAGCAGCGGCCTTGGGGGAGCAACCAGGGACGCAGAGCCGCAGGACACACTGGTGGAGGGCCACATGTTAGTCAGACACAGTGCATGAGGGGTCACACACGCGCACGCGGGTCGGGGGTGGCTTCAGATTACTTTAACTCTGCAGTTGAGTCTTAATTATACGGCAGTTGGTGATTAGTGGTGTAATACAGAGTTAAAGTTGGGTTACCAGCCTTGAATTCATGATCTCTGGCCCACGCCTCTTTTATTCCAGGAGGAGAGCTCTATCAGATGTGGAAATGAGGCATCATTAACATAAATGTCTGCATATTCATATTCATTAGAACCACATTAACTGTATCATGTCACCCTGTAATCACTGTGTCAAACATTTAATCTAGTTTGTCTAGTTTGTCATCTGATCTTCACAAGTTAATCTCCCTGTAGCCATATTCACGTTTTAAAGCAGCCAGGGGAACGTTCAGTGCCTCAATGTCACAAATAATGAAAACTTGACATCATTCAGGACGAAGCAGGACACTCGTTTGACAGGCTGAACCGATGTCCTGAACCCTGGTGGGGACCACAGGACGGACACACACCGCACTTCTCCGCACAGGCTTGTGTACCTGTCAGGCTCTCTTATTCTCTCCCTCTAACCTGTAATTTTTTTTTCTTTTCCTCTTCATGAAATTCACTTTTAAAAGCAGGTTGCCATGGATACTGAAATCTTTCTAACAGATTGCTTCCAGTACTAAAGAAAAAGGGCCGAGCCTTAATTCACCAGCACTTCAATCACCTGCCAATCACTCTGCATGGTTCTATTTGCACAGAACTACATGTAATTTCCCTGTTATTTTAAACAAACACTTAAGAATAATTATTAAAAAAATAGTTAACAATTTTGACCTTGTTTTGAACATACTTTCCTTAACTTTCTGGCCCTTACACCTTTTGAGTACATGATCCTGGCCACCATCACTGCCAACTGTGTGGTCCTGGCGTTGGAGCAGCACCTGCCTGGGGAGGATAAGACCCCCATGGCAAAGAGACTGGTGAGGAAGCAGATCTGTTTGCTCCACTCTACAGATAATACTGCTTTAAACTGTACGTTTTGGTACCTGTGTGTTTTTTGTACCTTCACTGACTGAAACTTGTCTCCCAGCCTTGAGAGCGGTTAAACGCTAACTGAATGTGCTAACGTGAACCGTTTTTAATTTCTGCTGACATCTAGGATGCAAATATTAAATCCATGTCAGCAGCGACGTTGCCTTCACGATGTGTGTGTGAGTGTATCCCGTGTACATCAGCGTGTGTCCTGCTTTATCCCCACAGGAGAAGACAGAGCCGTACTTCATCGGCATCTTCTGCTTCGAGGCCGGAATCAAACTCGTGGCTCTTGGTTTTGTTTTCCATAAAGGTTCCTACCTGAGGAACGGCTGGAACGTCATGGACTTCATAGTTGTGCTCAGCGGGTGAGTGTCCTCAGCAGGTCTCCATGGCAACCCCCAATGTATCAGCAGAGACACCTGCTTGTTTTAAAGAAGGACTGGTGATTGTTTCTGGAACAAATAGAGTTAACCCTTTCTTGTTTTGCCATTAAAGACTATCTAAGAGAAGCTATTGAAGCTGCATATTTTTTTATCAACTAGCACGGGTGTTTGTACCTGTAGCTGCAGTTTAAATGCAAAAAAACAAGAAAGGTTTATCTTTTTACTTTAAACTTTTAGTGGTCAACTTTGATGAGATGTTGGGTGCAAGTCAGCAAAGTAGCAGATTCTAATGTTTCCAAATACTCCTATCCTTTGATAAAATTTAAAAATGGAGGAAATGCAAAACAAGCTACTTGTCCCAGACGTCACCTTGGAGCCCTCGAGCTCAACCTGTGGCTCTCATGTCTGAGGGCTGGGGCGGCCCCCTAAAACCGTGCACCTGATCACATGGCACATAAATGCAGAAGAGTGTTCCTGAGACACAGTCAGGCTCTGCGCTAAGCAAGAGGTGGGCGGATAAGTGGATTGGCGGTTTTGTCTTAAACCTGCTTCGGCTCGCCCCCAGGACCTCTACGAATTCAATCTGAGCGCGGCACCATCGCCGTTATGCAAAAGCACAGAAAGAATGCATGGATAGATGGATGGCTGGATGGATGGAAGGAAAAAAAGTGGAAAAAAGCAGAATGAAAACTGGGGGAAGAAAGTCGATGGCGCGGCAGACCCACAAAAACACAACGAGAGACTACATTTGCTCCTCTTGATGGAGATTTAGTAAATTAATTGTTGCCAGTTGTTTACTGTTCACAGTGAAGTGTGCGGTGTGCAGGATTCAGGGAGGACTGCTCTTGGCGTGCTGACATCTCATTTCAACCCGACACCCACATCCTTATTCCTCTCCGTATATTTTATTTCTCTGCCTGTCTGTATTTCTGTCTTGCCGCTCTCCGCTATGCCTCTTATATAAGACACACGGGCATCATGTTTACAGAGCAGTTAGCGCTGGCAGCAGCTGAACAGAATCCGGTTGCTAACAAGTTAAAGCTTCGAAATGCACCTACATCTGCAAAAAGTGAAAATTCAGTGACCTTATAAAAAGTGAAAACTCGGTTTCCTCATAAAGCGTCGCTGTTGATTTAGCGTTTCTATATTTATAAGCTTTAAATGGTGCTGGATTTATCGCTCCATCTAAAAAACACGACTTTTACATCAAAAAAGTTGACATTTGGTTTAGTTTAGCTGAGCAGATGTCAGTAATTTTAGTGTATCTAAAGTGCTGCAAATTATGTCTAAACATACCAGTTTTCCATGTTTGAAGAGATGACCTGTGTTGGGTTTGACCAGAACCATTAAGTCCTATAAAAATATCTGAGTGTTACTAAAAAAATAGATTGTGCGTAGGACCTCTCTTTACACGTTGTGTAATAGTTCGATGCAATTCAGGATTTGGAAGGACTTGTGAATATGTTTACACATCGTTGCACTAACATGTGGGACCGTTTGGATTGATTTGTGTGATAATGTTGATTTTTGACCCACAGCTGCAGAGGTTTGAACACGTCGAGCTCAGTCTCGCATCTGCAAGTGTTTTTATTATCAAGTGGTTGTTTGTGATGTAGCTCAGATATTTCAAGTGTTTGATTGGTCTGACGCATGTGGCAGTTTCACAGGGTAATCTGTTGCTTTCCGGATTTTCATATCCAGCGGTTGGCGCGTCAGTTGTGTTAGAAAATGATAAAAAGTTATCCAGCAGCCACACACAGCCGGCTGGTAACCACCGACCTGGTTTCCTGCTACATATGGACACTTTCTGGGTAACACATATTCTACTTTGCTCCATGTCCATCTCTCTCTCTCTCTCTCTCTCTCTCTCTCTCTCTCTCTCTCTCTCTCTCTCTCTCTCTCACACACACACACTCTCACAAGTATAGTCAGACTTAAAAGAAAACACACATGTGTCATGGAGGACAGCTGGGAATAAAATCGAGGCCACTGGGCCAGCAACTGGCGGCATTAATTCCATTTCATATTAATGGTTTGCTAGAAGTGAATCTGCTGGGACAGTGAACTCAATTAAAATGCTTAATCTGAGTGAAGAGTGTGTAGCAACAAGGACTGCAGCGAGAAAAACTTCCCCCAGAAAACCAATTTGATTCTCTGGGTTTCTGAAAATGGTCATTACGTCCTGCGGCGCAGGTGGATTTGATGCTTTGATTAGCAGAAAAATCTGTCCCAGAAGACTCCACTTTCATGGCTCCTGATACAGACTTTTGCTGCTGCCCTCATGTCAGTAAATTAGTTCAGACACGTCTGACATCAGATCTCCTGCTGCGCCTGAGCCACATTCACATCTGACTGTCTGGATCCTTTGGAGATGTCACATTTTTCCTGCTCTAAAATTGATGTTCTTTAGACAGGATGAATAATATAACTGGGTGGGAGTTTAGAGTGATTCATTATCCATCTGCTACAAAGATAGAAACACACACACACACACACACACAAAGAGTCATTCTTGTGTTTCTGCTGTTCTACACCAAAGCAGTTTGCATCTGTATCCTGTTGACGTCCTCAACCTCATCAGGTGATACTGGAAGCTCATACACCAGTGGAATTTACCCACTTTACATGTCAGATCCCTCTTTTTCGATGTTATGTTCGTTTGCTGGACTGTATTTATTCTGATGCACTGATTGAATAACAAGCAGACAGCACATAGGTGAAAAAGTGTTTTAATTACATTTATTATCAGGCCCCAGACAAAGTCTAAGTTGTCCAGATCCTCCACTTGTTTTGGGGACAGCTGCAGTCGCCTCAGCTCAGCATCTATTCTGTGACCAGTGGTGACTAAAACCCCACATCAGCCTACATGCAAGTATAAGCAACATGGAAACATCAAGTTTAATTCAAGGCCATTAATTTGTTGATGCGCTATGTTGAGTCAACTGTGTATTACCATATGCAGATCTGTGTGAAATGGTGAGCAACGTGATGCTGCTGATTGCTGCAGGTTTTTTTGCGTGTGTGTGTGTTGTCAGTGTAGGTGGAGGTGTGTGGGAGATGTTGCATTCTGCACGTGTAATGAATTCAACCTCTCCAGAGTCAGTTTGCTACAATAACTGCGTTTCTACTGAAAATCCAAAGAGCTCTGACTGACGATATATGTGGTAAATTGCCGGCACCGTCGCCTTGTTTTAAAACTTGGAATGAGCATCTGTTTGTTGGAAGTGTGAGTCCTTTTTCACACACAGCAGGTTAATTGTGGATCTTCAGCTTAGAAGGAAGAGTGTTTTGATCTCAGGGAGGCTCTCTGCAGCCTGCCTTTGTTGGGCGTGTTTGGTTTGAAGGTTTTTCTGCTGCTTTCTTCACTCAACACTGCTCCAACATATTAAAGGATTCATTTATTTACGGGACAAGGAACAGATGAATAAATTAGCAAAAATTGTCCTTTTTGCTACTGTTAGCGTTCGAACATGCAGCAATCGTGTGTTCAGGTGATTTAGCGTTGCCGCTGAGGTAGCAACAGCAGCTGCGATCCAGCTCGCTCTCGGGTTTATTCAGAGCAGCGCGAGCATGGCCTCGCTCATTCACTCTTCCATTCAGCCTCTCTTCTTCCCACTGCTTCGAGGAGAGATTCTGCGTGGGCTTTCACTTAAGCTTCTTCCATGTTCTTGCTCTCTCTCTCACTCGCTCACTTGCTCTTTCTCACTCACACACACGCACACCCACACACACACACCTATATTTCCCATTTATTTGTATAGTGGGAGAGATTCTAAAGTAATTACAGTTGAAAGGAAAATGGGAATCTTCCTCCTAAAAGCTGTGTGTAACCTCTGTCCAGTGAAACCAAATAATGATGGAGCCCCGCATGAACCCAAGTTACTGCCCAAGCAGGAAACAGGCAGCAACGATCCTCTTTTTCTGCAGCGGGTCCGCTTGACGCTCCCTGTTGCTGCTGCCGCTGCTGTCGATGCTGTTTTTTCAGTGTTTGCGTGTAGGTGGAGGGATATCAGCGCGTGCGTGGGCAGAAGTGAGTGGAGTTGCCTGGCAGGTGTATGTGGCTGCTGGTTCTTTGTCTCTGAAATGCTGCTGCACCAAGTGGATCTACAGCAGGGTGGTGTCCTGCTCCAGCTGTGCCATATTAAGTGGTTTTTGGTCTCAAGGACTCATATCTGACGCTGTCCTTGAGATTCTTTCTTCTGTCCCTACTGCCTTTACTTTTTTTAAATTAAATAAACAGAGTGGACAACAACACATTCATCTAAGAGCACAGGGAGTCATTGCACCAGATTGAGCCACTGACTGATGTTTTTATATTTCCCTGTTGCATTTTTAGTTTTAGCCCAGATGTGTCTGTCCTTGCCAGGTCGTTGTCATAGCGATTGGTAAAAAAAAAAAAAAAAGAGAGAGAATAATCGTATATGTTTTGTGTCAAATAAAGAGAACTAAGTCACATAGTCTGCTAAATGAGTTGTGTTTGTGTATGAATCAGGATCTTGGCCACTGCCGGAGCTCATATGAACATCCCAGTCGACCTTCGGACCCTGAGGGCCGTGCGAGTGCTGAGACCTCTCAAGCTCGTCTCTGGGATCCCCAGTGAGTGTTTCTGAACTTGAATACTCTACAAGGTCGTGCAATGCTGCAGATCACAAGTGCTTGCTCCTATTAGCTAATTTTGAACATTGTTTAGCTCACAATTTTTTTAAAGTAAGTCAGTGATACTTTAAGTTTTAAAAACATTACAATGAGGGTTTTCTGTCTGGTGTTGGAACGACAGAAAATGTAACTAATCTAAATACATGAACCAGCAAAGTGCATCCTATTCTGTGTCTCAGGCCTGCAGATTGTGCTAAAGTCCATCATGAAGGCCATGATCCCGCTGCTTCAGATCGGCCTCCTTTTGTTCTTCGCCATCCTCATGTTTGCCATCATCGGTCTGGAGTTCTACAGCGGGAAGCTTCACCAAACCTGCCTGCCGTCTGCCGACATCCTCGGTAAAGTGCACACACAGACGCAAGTTCTAAGCAAACAGTTTAGAGTTCTGCGGCGTCAGTGTCTGCTTCTGCCTAGGTTATCACTGGCTTCTTAAACAGGGGCTGTCACCATGTTTAAGGTTCTCGTATCTTTATGTAGCACCAAACGGAGGCTTAATATTGCTCTTATTGCTGTTATTCAGCTGCTGTCTCATTAGTTAACATCTACTTTGTGGCCACACACCAGTATTTACTGTCACTGTAAAACAAAATGCTGAAGCAGACTAAAAAGGGGGGAAAAGCACAGTATTAAAATCCCATAATTCCCTAATGCTGTAGAATTTAAGAAAGTAAGGAAATCTGATGTCACCGAATCCCTCTTCTTGCTGGACTGAAATAAGTTCTTTGTCATGTATTCTGTCGAGCACATTCAAGTTATTTTTAAGGATGTGTTTTGTTACGCCCTCCCGGGAGACAAAGACCAGACAGCCTATAAGACTTAGCATAAAGGCTGTGTTTTGGTCTGTGCTTTAGCAGTTGCATCTCCAACGCATCTCCATGCTGTTGTGATGTAGGCGGAAGGTGCGTCCCAGATGATTTCAGTCACAGCTAATTGCACCACTTCCTCTTATTCCCTTTAAGGCCGCCGTGGCTCAGCATATCATCAGGTTTAGAATGGCTGAAGAAGGAGTAAACAGGTGCCACCAGCAAATCATCACATGGGAGGAAACTGATAGTCGTCAGGAGGTTCAGGCCTATAATCATCAGGTTCGCGGTTCAGTGAGGAGATCTCCGCAGGCTCTATTTTTACATGCCTCAGGAGGATAAACAGTGGGCTATCAAAGCCGCCTGTAAAATTCTGATAGGTCTGTTTTCATATTACCTGCAGAGTTGGCAACGGTGCAGGTTGATTTTAAAAAAACATCACATCTTTACCAAAACAGTGTTTGTCACATCCCCCGTCTCCATCCGCTGCCGTGATTTTTTTTTTCGCAATTTACTTTGATTAGATTGTGGGTAACTGGGCCTTGGTCAACAAGTTTACAAGCAATTAAACAAAAGGAATGGGTTAGTGCAGCGGACAGTGATGCAGCCAGTGAAACTGAATCACAGATTAGACTGATACGTTTTCGTGATGTAATGACTGAAGCGTGAGGCTCTTTTTTTTTTAATCTGACCCCACTGTGTTGGTATCTCCTGCAGACAACGAGACGGTGGACTCCTCAGAGTTGGCGTTTGCCTGCGGAGTGAGGAAATGTCCAGAGAAGTATGAGTGCCGAGACACCTGGATCGGCCCCAACGATGGCATCACGCAGTTTGACAACATCCTGTTTGCTGTGCTCACCGTCTTCCAGTGCATCACCATGGAGGGATGGACGGCTGTTCTCTACAACGTGAGCAGCCGAGTTTGGTCCTGCCGAATCCAACGAAGCACAACTGGGAGAACTGGGAGATAACTCATGAATGTGGTGTATTTTCAGACCAACGATGCCTTGGGTATCACCTGGAACTGGATGTACTTCATCCCCCTCATCATTATCGGCTCCTTCTTTGTCCTAAACCTCGTTCTGGGTGTCCTGTCAGGGTGAGTGTGACCCTCTTTTATGTTTCCATCTGTGGTTTACGTACTGACGATGCAAGATTTCAATCTATCTTTCTATAGAGAATTTGCTAAAGAGAGAGAGCGGGTAGAGAACAGGCGGGCCTTCATGAAACTTCGCCGCCAGCAGCAAGTGGAGCGAGAACTGAATGGCTACCGAGCCTGGATAGACAGGGCAGGTACTGGGCAGCAGATCGACTTCACCTCTGCACACCTGAAACAGCTGGTCCCAGTTCCACCCTCCCATGATAAGAGTTTGATTCAAATGTTGCGATCTGAAGGCGCTGGGGTGCACAGAGGGTTCTGGGTTTGTGGATTAGACCCTTCAGCTCCTTTAACGGTATAAAAACATGCAAGTCAAGTCCAAAGGGGACTGCAGGGTCTACTCCTGCCTGTTGTCTGGTACAGAGTTCTTTTGTAGTGTTTCGGCTTTTTTTCTTTTGGTAGTCGTAACTACTCCCATAGTGATGGCTCGTGTGTTTTTTTGAAATAATGACATACATTTACTTTTATTTGGCCACTGACATATATCACATCTTTGCAGGGAAATTCTCTTGCGATCTGTGAAGTTGCACACACACACACACACACACACACACACACACACACACACACACACACACACACACACCTGACACGGTAATAGCAGTTGATAGCAATTGACATTGCTAGTCTCCCACGCAAGCAGAAAGAGAGATAGGGTGATATCACTACCTTAAATTCTGTGCTGTGCGTGTGTGTGCATGCGTATGCACGCGTGTGTGTGTTTAATAGAGGGAGAGAGTAAGAGCGATGCAGTGTCTCTGTTTGCCGTGGTTGTAGGTGAAGTGTGGGCAGAAATATAAGAGAGACTAAGAGCTTTTTCGATGAAAAAGGATACATTGGCCTCATACACACACACACACACACACACACACACACACACACACACACACACACACACACACACACACACACACACACATACATACTTCAGAGAGAGTTTGGCACCAGTTCCTGTAACTGTTTGCAGACATCCCCATATGAGCTCTGACCGTATATTTCCTAGTCTGCTGGAACAGGATGTGTTGTAGTAAAAATAAAAGTTTGTATAACCTGCACTTGTTGTTTTACAGAGGAGGTCATGCTTGCGGAGGAGAATAAAAACTCTGGCCGTAAGTTAAGATCAGACACATCTGACACACATATCTACAGCTGGATCAAAAGGTTGGATCAAAAGTGATCCGACAGTGAAACCAGCAGCTGATACCAGCACTGTTAAACATGTCCACCTTACAAAAGCGCTTCATATTGTTAGCAGCCTAAAGTTATCATGCATTATTTTTAGTGCTGAAGCGAGGGAGTAAGAAGACTGGGGCACGGAGAGGAGCACCAGGCAATGAGAAGTTCACCGACACCTCAACAGCCAGTGAGTCAAGAACGTTCAAAATGTCCTGTTTATCCATCTTCTGCCTGCAAACTCTTTGGTCGTCTCTCTCCATCCTGGCTGTTTCAGGTATGTCCCGATCCAGGATGAACTTCCGCAGCGGGCGACGAGGCCCTGCAGCCTACCTGCGACGCAAAGAGCGCATGTTACGGATCTCCATCCGCCGCATGGTGAAGACAGACACCTTCTACCTGATGGTGCTCAGTCTGGTTGCCCTCAACACCATCTGCGTGGCCATCGTCCACCACAACCAGCCCGGCTGGCTGACCATCTTCCTGTGTGGGTTTGGTGGTGGATTCCTTTGGTGCTTTCACTCTGCAGGTCACTTTAGGTGGCTTAACCTTGGCTTTCTCTTCTTCAGACTATGCAGAGTTTGTTTTCCTGGGTCTGTTTCTGGCTGAGATGTTTTTAAAAATATACGGCCTGGGTTTTCGTCTCTATTTCCACTCTTCGTTCAACTGCTTTGACTGTGGGGTGAGAAACTTCATTTGTTCATCTTATAACTAACACAAAGGGAAAGATTGATGCAAAGATGCAATAGGTAAGGAGACTTGCCTGCTCTTAGACTGTGATGGCAGTTTGCTTTGAAGACAGTTAATGAGAGTGACTTCTGCAGGTTCTATGAAGGCTGGTGAAGTTTAGAAAGCAGCCAAACTGATTAGCCTTTGGCTTGTTTGTAGGTCATTGTTGGGAGCATCTTTGAGGTGGTCTGGGGTTTCTTCAGGCCTGGAATATCATTTGGGATCAGCGTGCTGAGAGCACTGAGACTTCTCAGAATCTTTAAGATCACCAAGTAAGTTTGGGCGACACAAGAAGCAGCCCCTGTTGTTTTGGGGGGTTTTTTGCACTGAATTGGTTTCTTCCTGCCAGATACTGGGCCTCTCTCAGAAACCTGGTGGTGTCCCTCATGAGCTCCATGAAGTCCATCATCAGCCTTCTTTTTCTCCTCTTCCTCTTCACTGTGGTATTCGCCCTGCTGGGGATGCAGCTTTTCGGTGGACGGTGAGTACAGTCGCCCAGACATCCAACGATCACGCTGCAGTGTAGAAAAGGTAGCTATGATCTTCGCATTATCCACGATGAATAGGAGAGAAAATGAGCTGTGGGAATGAGAATAGCTCTGGATCCTCCTCCTGCTCTTCCTCCTCCTATTCCTCCATTGTCACATCTGACCCTGCTTTTGTTCTGTCTTCCCTCTAGGTTCATCTTTGAAGATTACACTCCCACCAACTTTGACACTTTTCCAGCTGCCATCATGACAGTGTTTCAGGTTTGGCTCCCACAGATTTACCCCCCGCCCCCTACACACACACACGCACACACACACACACACATAGCTCCCCTTCTGCCTGCTCTACATGACACATTGCACCCAGGGATATATCTCACCCCAGGCGCAGATTAAACAACTCTGCTCACTCGCTCTCCACCCCCCGCCTCTGTTATCATCCCACACATCCTCGCACACATATGTGCACATGAATATCAGACAAGTGAAATGTGAACAAATCCGCATCCGCTCTGCTACATAACCAGCAGCTCCGGAAACGGTGTTTTGATCTGCATACGCTGTAATTATAGATGCTGTTGCCGCTCTTTGCATAACGTATCCTCCGATGGTTTCTGGCAAATGCTCACTTTAATCAAACAAATGAAAATAACCGCCGGTGCAACTTGTTGTGCATGGTTTTCCTGCAGATCTTGACGGGCGAGGACTGGAACGAAGTGATGTATAACGGGATTCGCTCACAGGGCGGGGTCCAGTATGGCATGTGGTCGTCGATTTACTTCATAGTGCTGACCCTGTTTGGAAACTGTATCCTTCTGAGCCTGGGAGGTTTAAATAAACGCAAATTTGTTTTTTAAATATAAAATTCGCAGTACTAAAAATTATAAAATATCGCCCAACTCAGAAGAAAATGAACTTGACAGTTTGCATCATTTTTAGTATTATGTGATTTTATAACTGTATTGTAAAGTTTCACAATGCTGCATATTATGGGTATTTTAGCAGGAAGGGTAAACCCTAAGCTTACAGTGTAGGGTGTTTGTTCTGAACAGCTCTGATGACAGACACCCTGCTGAACGTCTTCTTGGCCATCGCTGTGGACAATTTGGCCAATGCACAAGAATTGACAAAGGTCAGTCTGAACTGGTGTTTCATGTGCGCACAAGCGAGTGTGGTGTTTGATACCTGTTCATTAAACGTGATTTTATTTATTATTTGGATCAGGACGATTAGGAGGAAGAGGAGTTCTTCAACCAGAGATATGCCAGGGGCAGGGATGGCCTGATATCTGAGTAAGTTCATGTTCAGCAGAATGTTCTAGGAGCAGATAGCTAGAACATTCTTCAGTAGTCGTGACTGTTTCTCAGATCAGATCTTCTTCTGTGTAAACACAGATGAGATAGAAGCTGCACCAGAGATCCTTCCTCCTGTTCAAATAGAGAAAAGTTGAAAACAAAGAATATTTCCACACATGGTCTCTTAGCATGGTGAATACAGAGTTAGGAGGGCATGTCTAATGAAGGCATGGATGCCGAGGTCAGTCCGTGTATCATTTGTTTTTTAGTTTTCCAATTTAAAACGGAAAGTTGAAAAAAAATTAAAGTACCTACTGAATGTGCCTGATTTCTCCTCGCAGACTGACAATGAAACATGAAACAATTAAATCATCCATTCGCTGTAGTTCTAAAATTATCCCAGCCCTTTCCTGCTCCTTTGGCTGACCTGCTAGCTCTCTCACAGGTCTAATGAGCCAATAAGTCACGCAGAGGGCAGAAGGTCTTTTTCAGGAGGAAAATCCTGATGTGTTACTCTGATGGGAAAAGGTCCAATTTGGAGCGTGTCAGACACCGACTTCTGATTTAGCATGGCCGTGGAAGTATCGCATCACTGGGATCACACAGGATGAAACCATGACAGTGGCCTTACTTAGCACATGTGTCTGATTCTTAAAATAGTGAAGCATCTGGAGGTGAACATGTTTCATATTTTCACGTCTGCTACTCAACACATTCAATATGTAAAATGTTTTTTTTTTTATTAAGCGATGACATCAGATAGAACTGGACTAATTTTATTCTCTGGAAGATGTTTTCTTGAATGAAGATGCCTTCATTCTTAGAAAGGTAAATTGTAAAGGGATATTTTTATTGATACTGTTAAGAGATGCATCATAAATAAAGATGAACTGATTTGAAACTGACTATCATGTCAAGTTAGGGTAACAGCTTTTAGGTCCACCAAAAATGTGTTCAATCCCACATGCACCAAAAGAAAAAAAACTTTCTCACACAAATAGTCAAATATTGTACAAATAACACATTTTTCCTCACGTGCCTCGCCTAGCGGTGACCCTGAATGTATCATTTACTCGTCACATGTTTGAATGTTAGTCCTGTATGTGTTGCACCTCGTAGATGTGGATCTTGATGTGCATCGCTGGGTTCATCACACCGTCCCGTGTATATGACTGTTAGGTGACATCGACCAAACTATCTGGATGAAGTCAGGAATAATATTTACCTGCATTTTCATATTTTGTTCTTTGTCACCAAGCAGATGTTCTGTGTATGTTGTACAACACTAATGTCTTGTTTTCAAATCATCACTCATTGATCACATGGACAACTAAAGAGTCTGAATATCAGTAAGTATGACTGAATGCATCTCTCAGAGAATGTCTCACTTGAGTTGTTTTCAACACAGTTATTGAGAATGTTTCTGAATGTTATGCTAGTTGTTCTCAAACCCTGCACCTTACTTTTTTTGTTGTGGTGGTTATTTTATTTTCTGTTTTGGTTTTGCCCCTCCTCCTCTCGGGTCTCTGTAGTTATTTTAGTTTTTGGATGCTTGGATGCATTTAATTCACAGCAAAGTTTTAGTTCCTCCTTTTCCTGCAACTCTAAAATTGTCTCGGATATTGTTTTGTTTTGGTGGTCCTCATGCTAATCAACCCCTTGTTTACCTTTACAACTCTGATGTTGTTCCTGCCCTCTGCTAAGTGGAGTTTATTATGGTCCCCAGTGGGAGGAGGAGACCCTACCTGTACAGGAAGCGAGCTATTCACCGAGGTCGGCCAACCTTTCCAGATGAGCAAGATGCTCCAGGAGCCCCAGATGAGCAGCCCCTCAGGGGTAACAACGCCTTTGCCAACCGGCGTGAGAGGAGGCGGAAGGTCAACATGTCGGTGTGGGAACAGAGAGCCAACCAGTTACGGAAACGACGGCAGATGGCCAGCAGAGAGGAGCTGTTTGGAAGTCCCACAGAGGACACTGCTGAAACGCCAACCGCCGCACACCACCCTGCCACTCTGTCTCCAGAGGCCAGTCCGGCTCACTTGCCCGAGTCGCCAATGTCTGTGGGAATGCCCCTCCCCGAACCACCCATGTCCATCTCCATCCCCATCCCAGAGCCTCCGGAAGCTGAGCCTCTTGTCAATCTGGGTGAAGAGAAAACAGGAGTTAACCACCGAACAACAGGTGGGGGGCGACACAGGATCGCACGCAAGTTTAGGCCCAACCAGGGCCCCGAGGAGGGGGCTCGCCACAGACGGCACCGCCACCGTGAAGCCCGGAGCGAAGCAAGAGAGTCTGGACTTCACCCAGGCACCACAAGAGGTGCAGCAAATGAGACGGTCCCTCAGCCAGGACAAGAGAGTGCTGGACGAGAGAGAGGAGAAGGAAGAAAAAGATGAGAAACTGGAGGGAGAAGGAGCCCAGGACGACTGCGGAACATGCATTGCCAATCCATATGCAGAAGTTGGGGAGGATTGTAGCAGGTGAGTTGCTATTTTCTGTCAGAAATATGCCTTTGTTGTATTTGGTCAACTAAAATAGCCCGAAAACTCGGATCCACATATTAATAAATACTTTGTAATTTGGGGTGGTGCTGTTGTCAGTTCTCTGCTGCACATGATGTAACAGAGAAATAATAAAGTTCAAACCAAATCAATTTTAATTTCATGTCATCATCACTGGGTTCATAAGAGATGAGGTTAAGAGGATTTTAGTAGAGGGATTGAAGGCTACAGCACATTCTAGCTGTCCTACCGCCCATTATCCTTGCTTCTTCTCATTGTCCTTTCCTGCCAAAGTGCCCGCCTCAACGGTACTTCTATTTAGAGAGCTGTTATGCAAGCCGAGCTATGCATGAGAGCTTTTAACAAATGTATGCCCTCATCATATGTGTTGTTACTGTATATGTCTTTTTCAGAGTATCTCTCCCCGGTGCTGACATTCCTGAACCTCCTCAGTGCGATCCGCTGCTGGACTGTGCCTGGTCTGAACAAGATGGCAGCGTCACGCAGCCCAGTATGACCCCTCATCCCAGAACGTCCCAGTGGAGGCTGCGTTAGAAGCCACAGAGTTCAACGTGAGGGCCCTGGAATCTGAGAGCCGCAAAGTCTCCATCAAACGCAACACTTCCAACCAGGAAGGTGGCGTGGCCATCGAAATGAGCACACAGCCGCTGCTGGAGCTGGCGCCCATGTCAGGTATCATCACGGTGCACCTTGGGTGGCATCTTGTATCAACATCACAGGACATCATTGTGTTTTAGTGAACAACAAAGACTTGGAGGTGTACAACCCTGATAAAGATGAAGACACAGAGGAGGAGGAGGAGGAACCTCACACCCCTCTGAAGCGTGTCGCTCCGGCTCCAGACAGCATGTTTATCTTTAAGGCCTCCAACCCGTAAGATGCTTCAAAAATGTTTACTTCCAGTGCTCAATTCATGGGGTCCAATCCTGTTTTTGTGTGTGTGTGCGTCTGCAGTATCAGGAAAATTTGTCACTACATTGTACCCGTCGCTACTTTGAGATGACCATCCTGCTGGTGATCGTGGCGAGCAGCATCGCCCTGGCTGCCGAGGACCCCGTGTGCACCAACTCGGAGAGAAACAAGGTGAGATCAGAACAGGGAAGGATAGCTTGGTGGTTTAACCTCAGGCAACAGGGTCGGTTTTAGCCCAAAAAACTGATATTGTGTCTTTTCCTACAAACCTGTTTATACTGAATTAGGAGGACGATAAATGGCTGGTAGATTGTTATGCACAGACGCAGAGTTTGTTCCTTTTATGTTTCTGCACAACTGTTCTCTTTGTGTGTGTTCTGCATGTCCTCCAGGTCCTGAGGTATTTTGATTATGTCTTCACTGGAGTGTTCACCTTTGAAATGATTATCAAGGTGTGTGACTCAAACATGTCCATTTTCCTATGTGAGACTTTGACTAATTGCAGCTGCATTTAAAGATGCATTGTCCCGGCTGCAACCCGCTGACCTCCACCTGTTCACATGTGGGTTTGTTTGCCCTCCAGATGATAGACCAGGGTCTCATTCTCCACGACGGCTCCTATTTCCGAGATATGTGGAACATCCTGGATTTTATCGTGGTGGTGGGAGCTCTGATTGCCTTCGCTCTAACGTGAGTCATTTATAAGTCGCTGCTGCTGATGACTAACGGTGACTCATTGTAGCAAGTTGTTTTCTCAACATACAGTATTGTTACTGAAAGACCTTCACTTCGAGCAGCTCTGCGCTGAGCTGCAGCCGCCTCACAGAAGCCGCATATGTGACTGTCGTTCCCTCGTCGCTAACAAAGATCCTCTATGGAGTTTCTCTCTGTTGTTGTTCTCAGTATGATCTGAGCAACTGTTGCGCTGCAGAAGGCTGTGGTCTCTGTGAATTTCTCTGTTGTCTCACTCTGTATTTCTCTTTATGCCGCAACTCCTTTTCTCTGTTGTTCCTGTGGATTTTGTCACTGTTGGGGCTTTCCAGGAATGTGATGGGGTAAAAATTTTGGTCACTAAATGTAAATGTCTCCCATCCTTTTTTTTTTAATTTCTTCTTTTCTCCCCTTTATGTCCCGACTGAGGTTTTGCTTTTGTTGTGTTGTTTACAAGGCAGCCCAACAGGTGATGTTCGATAAACCGAACTGAAGGTTTACATTTCTACAGTAGCGCAGAAAAGACAAGAAGACTTAAGAATATAAACCCTCAGTAAATATATAAACAGTACATTTTCGATTTTCTCCACACTGGAAACATTCATTTAGAAGTGTTAATCCAGTTTCAGGGATAAATCTGCACATTTACGCCTTTTTTTTAATAAAAAATATCACAAATTTTTGAATCCGGACTACCTTTGTGACACCTGATGGGCCCTGTACTGTTCCTGTTTTTCTTGTTTTCATGTATATTATTTTATTATTTCTCACTGTTTTAGGTCTGTGATGTCTGTTCTGTGAGTTACTCTGGACGTGCAACAGCCTGACTGATCGCTGCGTTTTAATGTTGGCAGGAATAACAAAGGTCGAGACATCAAAACAATCAAGTCTCTCAGAGTTCTCAGAGTTCTGCGGCCTCTTAAAACCATCAAGAGGCTTCCTAAACTCAAGGTACCGCTCACTCCGACTCTCCTTGCTCACTTTAGATCTTTTTGTATCATTCTTATGACGCTTTTGCCCCTCTTCTGTCTTCTCTACAGGCAGTTTTTGACTGTGTGGTCACATCGCTGAAGAACGTCTTCAACATCCTCATTGTGTACCAACTCTTCATGTTCATCTTTGCCGTCATCGCCGTCCAGCTCTTCAAGGGGAAGTTCTTCTACTGCACCGACGGCTCCATGAAGTCAGAGAAGGAATGCCAGTAAGTGACCACGAGTGGACAGATCCTCCATCTTTAATTAGAAAGAATTTAACACCAGTAAATCTGACAAAGAAAAGTATTAAAAACACAGGTTATTAAGTCTCCTGATGATGGTGGTGGAATAACAATGAGGGAAATTAACCACAACTACTGCTTGTTTCCCTCAGAGGCTTCTACATTGATTACACTAGAGACAAGAAGGAAGTAAAGAGGAGAGAGTGGAGGAGACACGAGTTTCACTATGACAATGTGGGCTGGGCTCTCCTCACGCTCTTCACCATCTCCACCGGGGAGGGGTGGCCTCAGTGAGCACCTTCCTGACCCTCTGCCATCGACCCGCTCACATCGGTTCCAGCTAACGCTCGTTTCCCGCCAGGGTCCTGCAACATTCTACCGACGTGACGGAGGAGGACATGGGGCCCAGTCGGGGGAACCGGATGGAGATGTCCGTTTTCTACGTGGTGTATTTTGTGGTCTTCCCGTTTTTTTTCGTCAACATCTTCGTGGCTTTGATCATCATTACGTTCCAGGAGCAGGGCGATAAGATGATTCACGAGTGCAGTCTGGAGAAGAACGAGGTGCAGAGCCGTGACATGTTCGCCGCACACATGTCTGGGTGGATGCGGATCACCCATCTCCCTTTCTCTCCATCAGAGGGCTTGCATTGATTTTGCCATCAGCGCCAAACCGATGACGCGCTACATGCCCCAAAACAGGCAAACCTTCCAGTACAAGCTGTGGCACTTCGTGGCATCGCCTTCGTTCGAGTACACCGTGCTCGTCATGATCGCGCTCAACACAGTGGTCCTTATGATGAAGGTATCCACACTGTTACTGTCATCTCGATGAAGATGAAGATGGTGACGCTGTTGTCTGGTCCTCCAGTACTATTCGGCACCGACAGCCTACGACACCGTGCTGAAACACCTGAACACGGCCTTCACCGTCCTCTTCTCCTTGGAGTGTATCCTGAAGATCATGGCGTTCGGCCTGGTGGCGAGTATTGAACACATTCGCTGAGTGCAGCCGTCTGTCTCGGCCAAACGATTCCATGTTTTGCTTTCACACTTACAGAACTACTTTCGAGACACTTGGAATATTTTCGATTTCATCACCGTTCTTGGCAGCATCACCGAGATAATCGTGGATTTACAGGTGAGCCACTGCCAAGGCGCGGCGCCGTGACCCGAAATGAAGGGAAACACAAACACTTTTAGCCGCGCGTCTGCGCGCTTGCGTTACTGTGCCTGCCTCCACGCACTCCTTCAGCCGCGCTGCAAAGATTCACGTCCTGTCTCTCTCCAATGTCTGCCACTCTTACCCTCCTGCCTCTCCCTGCCCCTCGGTTCCAGTCGGTGAACACCATCAACATGAGTTTCCTGAAGCTTTTCCGAACAGCCAGGTTGATCAAGCTGCTGCGGCAGGGCTACACCATCCGCATCCTGCTGTGGACCTTTGTGCAGTCCTTCAAGGTCACCTCTCTTCTCGCCTTGTGCCCCTCACAGAAAACACGTATCACATTTCATCTCAAAACAACTATATTACCAAGTTGAAATGTTCGTTTCTTCTTTTGCAGGCACTTCCTTACGTCTGCCTCCTGATTGCTATGCTTTTCTTTATATACGCCATCATTGGAATGCAGGTATTTAAAGCCAATAGTGTTTTTCAAAGGCTGTATGTGGTCAC
>CAAE01014556.1:819463-862111 GCA_000180735.1 Tetraodon nigroviridis
ATACAGACATGACAGTTGGAAAATCTACGCCTCCATGATGATCATGGACTACTTCAAACAGAGCAAAGCTAAAAAGCTCCGGCAGCAGCTTGAAGCTCAGGTCAGCTCTGCATCTTACACCTCAGTACATCTCTTTCTTTTTTCACACTCAAAGAAAAAAGGGAAGCTTTCGTTGAAATTGTTTAACTTTGTTTTAGCAAACTGTTCAATGCTCAACTACACCTCTTGAACATACAGCTCTTCCTCAATGTGGCTGTCATTCCCATCTCTACCGCAGGAGGGAGACAAACGACCTATATGTCATGTTTAAATGAAAAGTTTCACTTTTCCTCTGATTTCTTTGTCCAATAACAGAAAAGTAACTTAATGTTCAAGCGTCTGGATGCGGCCGCACTCCCAGAGGACATTCTGTCAAACACCCAAACGCTGTCAACCATGGCTCACACGGCTGGTTCGGCCCTGTGAGTGGGTGCAGATACAAACAGTGGAGTGGAGCTGACTGGAGGTCACTTTGTGTTTGATTATTTGTTTTCTTATGCCTCAACATAGGACCAGGGGAGGTTTTGTGGCCCTGAGCCCCATCTCACCTCAGGAATTATTTCTGCAACCCATTAACTCGGACGTCGATTCGGGTCAACAGAAGAATCCGGTGAGAAAGAGGCCTGGCACAGTGATGCAAGCTTTAATACCATAAGCAGCTGCAGGGTTTTTAACAGCCTCTACAAGTCTACAAGTTGTGACAAGCGGCAGATTCGATGGTTTTATTTCACCACTCCTAAAGTGTAGCACACATCTGAGCAACACACTTCATTGCAACACACCCTTTTATGAGCTGTCTTCTACAGAAATTCAGTTAGTCACAATTGCTCACCGTTACTGGGAAATAGAACATATTGAGAGCGTGTGTTTTGACATGACTCCAGACTTGTGTGTGTGTTACCTTCAGAGTTACAATGCGATCCGTAATGAGCCTCCCAACGCTCAGGTTAAAAACTTCTAGTGCACATATATATTTACCCCTAAGCTTTGTTTGGATGTGAATTCTGAAAGGCTGGGTCGTTTGATTGGATGAGGGAGCCGTTCCTCGGTGCCTTGCAGAGCCTGGCAGTGCTGCTCTCCGTGTTTCTGTCTCTCAATCCTGTGGAGTTTGACACAGCAAAGACTAGCTGTCAAATGTATTGTTTCCTGTGTCTTTGGCGTCTGGTTTTACTGGTTTCCATCGCTTGCTAATTGAATGAACTAAATCTCCGGTACTCTCATGTTGGTTTTTATTGTTGCAGAGGAATGTGTTTGACCCCCTAGACGGATGTTGTGTGGCTCTGTTTGTGTACTTCTGAAGGTCCTGCATGACTTAACGCAAATTGAAATGAGGAATTCATCTCTCCCTGTTCTGTTTGTCTCTTCCTTCCTGCAACTCGACACTGTTTGTAACTCCTGAACCGCCTGTCTTCAGTGGTTAGCCTGTCTGTTTTTCTGGCTGGAATGGCTTCTGATTGGATGGCATTGGTGATGGCTATCATAGATGACTCTGAGTGGTCCAAGAGCTCGTCTGCCCCCACTCCCAGCCAGCCTGGCCTGAACTGGACTTCTGTGATCGGTGCTCTGTGTTTCCTTGCCCCCTCTCTTGTTTTTGTACTCACCTAGGTGGGCGAGTGCGGTAGGGGGGTTGAATCCCCACTGGAGCTTCCACTAGGCAGGGGCCTGTGTTTGCGGGCCTGTTCTTTGCCCCGTCTGGCTGTAGAGACTCAGGTACTTTCATTTTAACGACACGGCGCCTGTGGCTGGATGGGGAGGACGTCCATGGTTGCATGGTCTCCAATGCTGAGAGTCCACGCCGGCAGAATTTGGTCTTTTTTAAGCTTTGGAAGAGTCAATAATAGCGATTAAGTAGGCCGCGATCTTTTAATGACCTTTCTCTCCAGAATAGATAGTAGAATTAAAATTAAGCCCAACGACACTTTTCCAGCATTGATTGCATGAAATTGCCTTTTAAAAAAAAAAATCACCCAAAGGCGTCCCTTTGCGTTTTAATGTTGGTACACTACTTTGTACCTGTTTTATTTGTGTCTCTTTTCACAAAAACAAAAAAAAAAACCCACCCCACGCAGACAGAGGTTGCGAGTGGCTCCATGAAGCGTTCGGTCTCCACCATCGCAGACCAGCGGGTTAATGGCCTCTGGGAGGAGGAGAAAAGTCCTGAGCGGATTTATAGGCCCCGCCACAAAAGCTACAAAGCTGCAGGTTTGTGCTGCTTTTATCCGTCTCACGGTGTGTTTGTTCATAAGCAATAACGAGTTCATTGGCACCGGTCAGTTAAAACCATCATGTGTCTCTGGCAAAGCGGACAAAAGAACAACCTGCAGAGATGTCAAACATCTGGAAAACACCGTATGCACGACATCTCCAAATAATAACTCCCCCCCTGATGTTTGGCCCCCAGTTTCTCGGTCTGAGCACTGGCAGCAGGGCGACAAGCAGCGCGGGCGTTCCAAGGAGCGCTGCCACCTCCTGTCTCCGGACCAGTCTCGCTGTAATTCAGAGGAAAGGAGCCAGCAGCCCTCACGCTCCTCCAGTGCAGAGCGAGCGCAACCCCCAGACAAACAGGTGCGTCACCGGAAGTCTGCAAAAAGATAGGATTTTGGAAAACTGCTGTCGTTCTGATGAAATTCACATATTTTTCACAGTCATGTGTTTTCGTTCGGTCCCATTCCGACAGAACGGTATTGTACCCAGGAGAAGCAAATAACCTTGATTCCTGTTTCCAGGGCAACAGCTCAGACAGCCCAGTGCCCTCCACTTCAGAATCCAGCACCCCTAGTGGCCGCCGCCCCTCATCACACACCCCGACCCACTCTCGCCCTCACATTTCTTACTCTCCACTCGTTTGTCACACACATCCCTCTGTCGGTGAGGACGAGGAGGAAGCACAGGACAGCGTGGCGACGGAGCGCGAGACCGCCCGGCGTCCGTCCCCACCCCGGCGCTACCCGTCCGAGCCGTTCCTGGCCTCCCAAGAGGACGACCACAGCCCAGACCCCTCCGGCCCCATGGAGACGCTGACCTTTGAGGCGGCCGTGGCCTGCAGCCTGGGACGCTCAAACACCATCAGCTCAGGCCGCCCCCGCTCGCGGACCGGATGGCAGGTCCCCAACGGACACTTTCGGAAGCGTCTGGCACAGACGGTGTCGGTCGCCGGCTGCGACACACTCAGCGACACAGAGGAAGACGACAGGTGCTAGGAAAAGCACGCCAGGGAATCCTGGGGAGGTGTCAGAGGACCTGCCACAATGTGCAGAGTCAAGGTCACAGCGGCTCTCTTTACACCAGTGCTTGGACACCGTGAGCCGGTTTGGTCCAGTCCGAACCAAAAACGAAAAGGACAATACTTCCTGACACTGCAGTTGCCAATTCACACCGAATACTGAGAACAAATAAGGTCTATTTCCTGACTGGTACTTGAGGACAGACAGTAGTAATCGCAGTCAGAGAGCAGCGCTGTGCGGAGAATCGGCGGATGGGTCCAGTATAGTCACGTGGGTGTTTTCTTCTTTGAGGATGTTTCTAAATGAGTTATTGTTTCTCTTAACAGTATTTATCTGTGGGATGTGTGAATATGTAACTACATTTTATTAGACAATTGTTTTGTAGACACTTTGTGACCATCACGCCATTATTATTTATCGAAACAAATCAATACAGATCATGATACACTCAAACACCGCCAGACAATACGGATGATAATAAATAACAATGCTGGATTTTTTTACAGTATGAATGAATGTGCAGGGCGACAATCAGCCCAATTTCCTTTTTTTATGTTCAAAATAATAGGCTGTGAGGTAAAAATACAGCAATATAAAACCAATTATTATTGATGTGTTATAGAATCACCACCTTCAGCAATCCTTTAACCTCTAAAATGTATTATATTTACTACAAAATGAAAGAATTCTGTCACTTTAAATGTTGAAGTACATACCCTTTAAAATATTCAGCAGTCATACGTTGCCTTTTGGTTTTATTTGGACACGCTGGCATGTTATTTTTCTCATGGACTGATAAGAAAAGTTCACAATCTCTGATCCATTTGACCTGTTTTCTTTCTCGAGGATGGTCTGGGCCGCATCGCACATCTGCTTCACCAATAAAAGTCGCTCTACCACCTACTAATAATGTACAGAAAAAAAATATGCTGTTGTATTCCTATAGGAACGAATAATAATGGTGTCGACTAACGAGCTTTAACGATTAAGGAAATTTTGAAACTGTTCATTTTAAGGTTTGTGTTTTTGCTTTACCTGCCTGAAGAAGGTCAAATCTGTGAAACTCTCCTAACCAAATATGAGAAAAAAGAAAAAAAAAAAAAGAAAAGCATGGACATTTGTCCCATAAGTACCTGGAATGCAAATACTCTGTGGGTTTTTATGTGTACATTAGTTGTATATATAAATAAAGGTGTCCTAAAGTTGCAACAGCTATTGGAGGCTTTATTTAAATACAGGAGTAAAGCTGTTTAACTGGCCTTTGCAAGTTTGCTTTAAAAACTTGACATTTCAACTCAACAAAGTCTTTTAATGTGTGAACCCGTTTATACTAGTACTATCATTTAATAAATAATTTTGAAAACGTGTGATCTGATGTACCAAACTGCAATGCATAAAATCGTATAGGAACGCTGCAACGTCAGAAAATTCTTATTATATTGTCCTCGATTCGAAAGACCATTAGATTTGCTTAAGAGTAGATATAACTTAAGAATACTATTTATGACGTTACAGTGGTATATTTAGGGGCCTTTTATTTAATTCCCTTTAGATTGTTTATGTTGTGCTTAAGATCGCTGAGGGGGCGGGACTAGACGGACAGAAAACGACCAATCACCGCGCAGGATTACTGTCTTACGTCATATCCAACGGACGATTTAACGTGTCCTGAGGCGGAAGAGAGCGCTAGCAAAGAAGCGAACTATTTAATGTTACTCACGAAGTTAAAAGAAAGAAATGTCGCTGCGATTAATCAGCGTGGTTGTTCAGAGTCCTCGCCAGAGTTGCCGCTGAAAAAGACATTTTGTAGAAACCGTCGTTGTTGCGGAGGAATGAACGTTAAGTTACCAAGGAAGTCCACCAGCTGGCTAGTGAAAAAGTAGCTAGCTTGGCTGCTCGTTAGCGAGGGAGTTCTTTGTTTTGTTTTTCAGCTGGGGTGTCTGATAACGCGAAGAGAAACTAAAGACGATGTGTGTTTTACCGTGTGTTTACAAGTATTAAACCATGTGTAGGGGATGTTTGACTGTATGTAGATGAACTGTAAAAAATAGGGGCGTCTGGTATATTTGGCAAAACTAATAACATTAGCCGTCGGGAGCAACTTTAGCAACAAAGATACGATTCCTAACAGACCGGAGCGGATCGAGGGCGAAAAAGATATGGGCAACTGTCTCAAGTCCCCGACATCGGACGACATCTCGCTGCTTCATGACTCCCAGTCGGACAGAGCGAGTTTCGGGGACGGGGCAGATCCAGACCTGGAGCCGCCGCCGCCCTATCAAGTGAGTGATCGCCATCGCAACTCCCAGTGGATCCATTAAAGAAACTCCTTAGAGGCACACGCAGTGCTAAATAATACCAGTTGTCTCAATTATTGAATTAGAGCACACATTTCCAGTTCTAAAGCCCAGCCCGTGGCCTTGTTGTCATGGCTGAGTTGTTAGGAAAACACACTGTCAGTACCTGGGTTGTCATTGACAAATAATCTCTTCCTGTTTTGTTTTTTTTTTGTTTTTTTTAACTTGGTGAACATCCAGTGTCTAACCTGTCTTCGATCTCTTCTGAATGGTTGCCAGGAGCAGGCTCACATGCCCATGTACCACCCCACGCCCAGTCAGGCTCGGCTGGCCACCCAGCTGACGGAGGAGGAACAGATCCGCATTGCTCAGCGCATCGGCCTCATCCAGCACCTTCCAAAGGGTGTCTATGATGGAGGACAAGACGGCTCTGAGAAAAAGATCAGAGAGTGAGCGTTTCTGCTTGCGGTGTTTACACAGGAAGGTTGGGGGTTACGTTTTGGTGCTTATGCTGACCTGCCCCTAAAAGCCTCAACTGTGTGCAAACATGCGACTAAATATTTAAGTCCAAACATGGGTGCTTGCTTTAGTTCATGCTCTTTTATCTGGTCTAGTCAAGTCACTCATTTATACCTTTTTAACTAAACTAGATCAGCGGGTGATTTTGTTTTATGTACCGCACATGCTGCATTTTGGGGAGTTAGGTGCCGCACACTCAACCTCAGCTTATTTTTCTATTTTCAGGTGCGTGATCTGTATGCTGGACTTTGTTTACGGAGACCCTATCCGATTCCTGCCTTGCATGCACATCTACCACATGGACTGTATAGACGACTGGCTGATGCGATCCTTCACCTGCCCCTCCTGCATGGAGCCCGTGGACGCCGCCCTGCTCTCCACCTACGAGACCAACTGATACTTCGCCTGTCATCCCGAAACTTGGATAGCAAAAAGAGAGAGAGAGAGAGAGAGAAAAAAAGCACCCCAAATCACAACAGCTACTGCCCTCCTTTTAGCTGGAGGGGAGCCAAAAAAACACACGCTCTCTGTTTTCTTGCACTTTGGAGAATAGCATAATCAGCTTATCTACTGTTTGGCCTCCCACACGCCTGGTAAAACAAATTGCTTGAAAAAGGTAAACCAGTGAACAGGAAACTTTCCAGACAAGCATGTGTGATTGTGTCCCCGTGTGTGTGTGTCGTGTGGACAGTAGCTTTGTCGGACCGGTGGTAGCGCTTTGCCGCCTGTGCGTAAACACTTGAGCTGGTCTCATGTGATGTTTCCCCCACAAACCTACTCCGGTTTAATCGTCATCCTTGGTCGTTTTAGGTCACTAGCTTGACAAGACTGAACCAGACTGTCTGGCTCTAATGTTCCATTTTCTTTAGCACCAGTAAGCAGACTTTTTTTGACTTTCAGAAGCATTTTTGTGCACCACGTTGTCTTTTTTTCTTTTTTTTTTTTTTAGCAGCAGCAGAGTTTAGGAACACGCCGTGGCGGCATTCCAAAAACATTTGTAAACAATCCACATCGATTCCACTGTGGTGTAGCTTAAAATGCTGAGAGGAAATGGTGCAAAAGGGTCACGGTTCAGCGATCGGTGTAAAGTACCTGCAGCCAGTGTAAAGGGCTCGACTGTGCATGGACTGGGTCAGTGGGGAAGATGATTACAGATGCTTGCACACACACTTCATCCAGAGATTTGCACTTTACTTGTAGGACAGTATCTAAACAATATATTAATATATGTGTGTTATAACCTTGCACTATCAATACTTCAATTCTTTTCTTCCTAAGATGCAGCAGTTGCTTAGCAATTAATTTCAAGAGCTGTCACGCTCCACACTGAAGGAAACCTGAATATAAGTCTAATTCGGCGGTGTGATTCTCCAATGTTACTTTTTTAGCGTGTGTGTGTGTTTTGTGTGTCTGGGATGGAGCCTTGCTCCTTTGTCAAATAGATTTTTCTTTTTCTTTTTTGTTAAAACAAGATGTTAGATGTTACTGATGGGTCAGTAATTGCAGGAGCAACATGCTTGGCTCCTTAAAATTAAGGAGGTCAAATTCTCAATATGAATTTCCAATGAGGGGTACAAATGTGCAGCATTTGACCCCTCTTGTGTTTATGTGAAAAGAGGTCAAATATGAGATGAATGTGTTTTATCTTAAAAGGGTTTTGTGTGTGTTAGGTTTGTGTTGTTTCCTCACTCGCTGTAGCAGCATTTGGATTTGTGGCGTGTTCCATGATCGGGAGTTGGTCTGTCTTTAGCCTCCACCTGGTTTGTTCCAGCGACACAGGATCCCGCTGCGCGTCGGATGGAAGGATTTCACTCCTCCGCCGCTCAGCCCTGCCTGCAAACCTCTGGCCCCAAAGAGTTTCAGAGCCAGACTCGTTCCACCATCGCAGATGAAACGCCGAACTTTTACTTTCTGACTACGGATATTTTTTTTTCTTATCTTGTTTTCTTTTTTTCCTTTAAAAGGCTTGTCGGCCACCATGTAAAATAAATAAATAAATGTAGGAAAAAATGATGGTTTTTACTATTTTTTTCCCCCTCAGTTTCAAGCAGGCCTTTGTTTAAAGACAAGCTTGCCTCAGTCAGATAAAGTGGATTAAGTTTGGGGACCTTGCGATTTGTGGTAACGAAATATTTTTTTAAGCCCTTTATTAAACTAATCCTGCAATCTGGCAGTTGGGTTGGGGGGCTGACGACGGGGTGGTCTCCATTTATTTATTGCAACAAGTGAAGCTTGTTAACAGTGTTTGCTGCTTTGTTTCTGCTGCTTGCATCAGCTGTTTCAGAAACACCAGGAAGGTCATTCAAAGTTTGATGCACAAAGAGGGGAAAACCTTTGCCAGAAATGAAAGAAAGGCCACCTCTTTATGGGTCTGGTGCCCCCATCTTCCTGGTCACGCACTTAATCAGCTTTGCAGTTCACAAGACTCCTGTTGTTAAGACGGTTCAAACCACATTGGGCAAGAGCTGGCGTGCAGGGGTCGCCTCAGCGTGGAAACAAGCGTTGGACACATGTCTTCTGATTGTGGAGACAGCACGGCTGCATTTAGCACAACTTGTGTTTTATTTTTGAAATGCTGAGCATGGGAGGCTAACGTTTCTGGCTGTTTGAACTGACTTTTATTCTGGTGATCTGACCGACTTTGTCATGAACATCTTAAACTGGCTCAGAGGAAATCATCAGTGCTTGTACATCCCGTGAAAGGTGACGGGAATCGAGCACTCCACCTCTGCCCTGGCCACCTCGGACAGGTCCTTGGCGTTGAGGATGAGGAGGTACGCGGGCCTCTGGGAGCCTGGAGCCGCCACGATGGTCAGTATCACTCCTAAAGGGCACGACATCGATTGTTACTGACGCAGCAGGTTCCAGGTTCAATATGTGTGTGTGTGTTTTCACTGTTACCATCATCTTCATCGACTCCATCTGGGGTTTGGACGAAGAGGGGCTCAGAGGGGTAGGAGTCTGGCTCCTGCCAGACCCAAGTCTCCTTGGTCTTCACATTTAACTTGCAGATCTACGAGCAGTCAAACGTTGTGCAGAACCAACGGTGTGTGTAACTGGAGATGCTGTTGGTATGTGTGTGTGCGTGTGTGCGTGTGTGGTGACACCAACCCTGTCAGGTATGAAATGGTTTAGGCCCAGGCCGTAGGCGTATGTGTAATTCTTCCCTGAAAACTTTTTGTAGTTGATCTGGGGGAACTCGAAGGCTGCCAAACAACATTTCACCAACTTTATCAACCTTCTTTCATCCATTATTTCTGCTCTTTGTTCTGGTTGTTGAGCTGGTGTTGACGCCTGCTCCCACCTTGTCTGGGTCCAGAGAAGAGCACCTCTGGCTCCAGCCAGATGGTCCCGTCAGAGTGCATGGTGGCCGTGGCCGTGGTGTAGGGCAGGCTCACCAGGTTCTTGCCCTGCTCCTCCTGCGTCCAGCCCACAGAGAGAAACAATGTCCCAACTCCTGCGGTCTCCTAAATACTGAAATGTGGACATAGACTTACCTTGTGGACGTCCAGGGGGATGACGTATCTGCGGACCTCGGGCTGCGGCGCCATCATTGCCGCCTTCTTCACCTCCTCCCAGTTTGCTCTCAGGTTGGCCAACCACAGATAGTTGTAAACAAACTCGAAACTGCAGAGGGGGCAAAAGGAAACGTCTCAGAAGACACTGAAGACAGAGGTGGCCTCGGACAGCATTTCAACACACCCTTTCCACGAGCACAGGTCGAAAACGATGAAGCCCTGGTCCTCAAAAGTGTTGATGTGATGAAACATGCCGATGGCGGCTCCTTTGAACTTCAGATCGATGTACTCTCCAGGGTTTTTCTTGGCGATGTGAAACAAGGTCTGTGAAACAAATATGACCTTTTGGAAACGGCTCTGAGATGATGGGGCTGGATCGGTACCGATTGTTGGGACTCCTTACTCCCTGGTTCTCGTTGGACTCAAAGCAGTCCATGTAGTTGGAGCCGCGGATGCTCCAGGCGCTCAGGAACTTCAGCAGGTTGATCTTCACTGGGGTCTCCACGAACACAAAATAGTTCTCAGACATTCCGAAGCTGGAACGATGGAGAAGAAAGCCTAGTTAGAGTTACTGTGACCGACCAAATTCTGGCCAAAACTCACGTGGACACACCTGTGCACGTAGGAGGGCTTAAACCTCTCAGCACTGGGGAACTGCACCACCACTTTGGATTTCTCGATGGGATCAGATTTATCTGGAAGCAGATCATGGAGGCGAGGATTGAGGAATTGCTCTTTATTAAAATAATCTCCACGGAAAGCAATGTTCCTCACAAAAGGAAATGGAGGTTTTTTTGTTTTTTTTTTTCTGTGCTCGTTTTTGTGCATCTATGTGTGTGTATGTGTGTGCACCTTTCTGTGTGGGCGGAGTCCTGACGATGTTGTAAGCCAGAGACGCCCCCTTCCCCATGCAGTTTCCGATGTTATACACTGTTCCATCTTTTTCAATGTGGGGATGAGCCGTCACTCCATTAATGTTGACATAGTTGCACATGTCAACCTGCAGGAAAAACAAGAAAAAAAGGAAGAGAGAGAAACATCTCTGAGCTGTGGGCTGGACCCGGCTTTTACGGTTTGTATTGATGTACCTTCTTCAGGGTCTCTAAGGTGTCAGTGTTGACTTTAGTGATGTAGTTGGTTTCTGTCACGGCGTAATAATCCTCTCCGATAGGATAAACGTTCACCAGGCAGTTGTCTGTGACCTCCACGCCCTTGAAGTAGGAGAAAAACCTGCACACAGGCAAAGATCAATGGAGGCACCAGATCAATGCAAAAAGAATTAACCACAGTTGAGAGGTTTTTTGTATTTTACTTGATGTTTTGAACATTTTACACAAACACACACCCACACACACAATTAAAAATAAATCTTAAATGGAGAAATTCGGTGTGTGACAAACCTGGAGAAAATGTTCTTGCAGGGATCAGGATATGCAAAGGTGCCGAACTCGGTGATGACAACACGGTTCTCAGTGATGGCTCTCACGTACGCATCAGTTTTGATAAACCTAAATGAGAAAGAAGATGTAACAGAAACCATAAATCACGACAAAGTATTTCAAAGTATCGCCAGACTAAGAGCTTTTATAAACTATGCCACATTAAAGGAGCAGAAGACAAGAAGCTATTACTTTCGGTAGTAGGTGACCTGGCCGTTCTTGAAGTCAAATTTGTGCATGAGGGCCTGACCATCAAAAAGGTGGTAAAAGGGTTCGTCTCCGACCTCAAAAAGCCCAGGACCCAAACGGAGGAGACTCCCCTTCAGAAATGGAGGAATCCTGCCTGTAAAAAAGCCAACAGACAACAAATCAGGCTCTGGATCTGACACAGATGCCAAGAGATCATGACCGTCGGCCGGCGTGCAGACACACCTGTGACCGTGGCCGGAACAGGCTCAGCCAGTTCTTCACACGTCTCAAAGATCTTCTTGTAGCTTCCAGCTGGATGTTCGAATCTACTCTCCAAAAGCAAAAACATCAACAATATCATCTATCAGGTGGAGGATAAACTTAGATCAGTCCCTGAGCTACGGATTTAGAACAGAAGCTGCTATCCAGCTCATAGTGCTGGTTAATTCATCAGAATTGACCAGGAGCTCACCTGCTGACCATCTTTCCCACTTGTTGTGGCACGACGGAAATTAAACTGGAGAAAGTCTCAGATCTCTTCAGAGCTGAAGGCTCTGGTCTCTGTGGATTTGAAGTATTTGTGGAGTCCCCCCCTGCTGCAGTCTGGGTTCAAAACCCCTCTCCTGACCAATCATGCTGGGCTGTGAACAAGAATCCCATTGTGCCAATATCCTCAGCTGGATGACTCACCGGATTTATTGTATAAAAGGTTCCCTGGACCAACTTTGCAAAAGTGTTGCAAGTGCACATGTGAGCTTTGGCTTAACTAACTTTTATGATGAAACGTGATTTATTTTAGAGAAGGAGTAGGATGACAACACAGCAACATGACTAAAGAATTTAAATGGACTATTTAAATAATGCAAGCAAATCAGAGTATCTTTCATATCTATAGCTGTACAAAATGAAATTCTTTTCATTTTCTTACATGTCCAAAAAAAAAGATGAAAAAGAAACCATGCTAAATTAACTAGTCACAAATTAGGCCTTTAAATCTGAGAGTCAAATGTAGCATCTATTATAACGTGGACTATTTTGCAAAAACACATTTTACAATAACAATAACTACTGTTAAAACACATGAAATTTCACATTTACACACAATGCTAATCGGGTAAAATGACAGTGAGATTCTTGGGACTGAATTCAAAATTCCGTCGCTTATCATGGTGCAACTTTAATCTAGGTAAAGGGATTATCTTCCCCATAGCCAGTAAACAAACGCTGTATTGTTTCTCCTGGGAAATACGCTATTAGTGCAGAGTGTTTCACCACAGCAGTTGGGATGTGGCTCCTGCAGCGACACATGGGGATTGACTAGAAATATAGGACACACGTATGGTAGTTCTTACATTTACATTAAAAAAAATAAAACAACCTCAACCCCAGCAAGCAGGATGCATTCAGCCACAACAGAACAAATATATATATTGGTTTAAAAAAAAGAGTACACCGTTTGTTATTAAAACAGTGTTCCTTTATAAAACACTGTGTGGAAAGGTGCAATTGTTGCCTTAACGTTTATTTAGTAAAAACGTTTGAACACAGGAAACGGAATTCAATTTTCGCGCATGCGCAGTTTTTCCTGGAATTCCAATATGGCGGTAGACATTTAGAGTCGTCCGTTCACGGTTGGAGAAATCGCTAGGATACAACCAGTATTAACGTCCAAATAGAACTAAATAAGAGAACTTATTCGTTTTTCAGTAATTCTTTGAAGCTGACTTTGATTGCTCGAGTTAGAATTCGGTAAAAATGAATTATACCACGAAGGTGGTCCAAGTGACAAACGTGTCACCGAGTGCTACATCGGAGCAGATGAGAACACTTTTCGGGTTTTTGGGAACCATCGAAGAACTAAAATTATTCCCACCAGAGTGAGTAGAAAAATTAATAAATAAATATCCCCTGTGTAGTCGAAGTTAATGCGCAAGATCTGGTAAACAACTTAGATTTTTGCTATGGGAACGTTAGCCTTGATGCTAGTTGCCATTGTTGCTAACTTGTTGGTAAGTGACGGCGGAAATGCTGTTGTTGTAAACTGAAAAATGGACAAAGTTAAAATCCAAAATTTGGCGAGATATTACCATTTTGTGTAATGTAATGGTGTTATTATGCACCTCTTCTTTTCTAGTTTGTACATGTGGCTTCGATCTTCATTTATTCGCCTCTTTTCGCAGTGATTCTCCAATGCCGGTGACGTCGAGGGTGTGTTTTGTGAAGTTCCAGGAGCCCGAGTCTGTCGGAGTGTCTCAGCATCTGACCAACACCGTGTTTGTGGACAGAGCATTGATCGTGGTCCCCTTTGCAGAAGGTTTGTCTCCTAAAATTGTCCTTAAAGAGTGGTCCATGTTTTAGTGCGTGGCTCAGTGTTTTAAAGATATTTTTCTTATGTAGTCGATCAGCCAGATAAACTCAGCTTGATCAGCTGGTATGAATTGTTTTATTTGAATAGTACTGGCATTGCCATTTAATGTTCCATTAAAAAAGGAACTAAAGCAAAAGCAGTAGATTCTTGGGTTCCTGCAGCAGCCTGTCAAACTATTTTATTAGTTTTTATTTAATTGCAGAGCAAAAAAAAACATATGAAACTGCCTACCATATGATAAATAAAATGGGATACTTGCATAAAGGTTTACCCTAAAGATGAGAGCAGCACAAGCCTCTTTAAAATTCACAAGTGAAGTTGTTTAGAATCTTAATTTTATACATTTTCCCCCCATATTGGACTATCTCTGTTAAACTTTCTCTCTGTTATTTGTGTGTATGTGTGTGTGTGCGAGTGTGAGTTTTGTAGTGAAGAAGGCAAAAGCCGCCCCCTCGTTGATGGCTGAAAGTGGTCCTCTGCCTGCCAACAGAGGAATAATTACATTTGCAAAGGCCAGCAAACAGTTTCACCCCCACCCCACCCCACTCCTTTTTGTACCCTCCACCTTCTCTCACTTCTCTCCTGAGTTATCTTTTTTGGGCTCTATGATGTAAAGGTGATGCGGTCATAACTGGAAACTGCTATATTTTGCAATGTTTTTTTCAAGTTTTGGGGACGCCCTAGAGTTCAACTGTTATGATTTTACTGGTTAAAAAAAAAAAAAAAAAAAAAAAAGTTTGGGTGCGAGACGTCGCTTTCAGTTTATTGAAATAAGAAACTGTTCTCAGTTGTGTGCAAACATAACACACACACACACGCACCCTCTCTTCTCACATGTGTGTAAAGCAGCTAACGTTGGGCCTTTAGAACTACACTAATTAGCTCAAAAGTTGCACACCCCTAAACCTGAACATTGGTACGTTGTTTCAGATTTGAACCCAACATGACACGCTGTTAGGTAACGATTCTCCTCTCTTCTTTTGTTGTTGTGTTTTACAGTTCTTTTTCCTGGCTCAGTCAGTCCTGTAGACCAGGCCCTGGTGAAAATACCACCGAAAAGTGTTGTCACCTGCAGCATTTTTCTCTTCTCCAGTGTGCTATTGTTGTTTGTCCGTACTACGCTCATGTCACCTGTTGATGGTTATTTTGGGGTTGGGGTTAACTGTGAGATGATTTTTGCTTTCTCCACCTGATCAAGCTTGATCTAATATACTTCTCATGGTTTAAAACACACATCCAGGGGTTGGTTGATTGTTGCCGAGGCAGGTAAGGACATTAGTTTACCGCTGCACAGCAGCCACACAACCCACCCTCAGTTACCTTTTGTAATCAGATCTCACGTTTGTGTTTCTGGTAAGTAGACACTGAAAGCCTGTGTCGTGTTCTTGCCCAATCCCTAAAATTCTCTCTGTTGTGTGTATCTCGATTTTTCTCTGTGTGCTTTTAGTAGCGAAGCCGCCAACGCTTGTTTCAGTAAACATCTAAATGAAAATTGAGGGCACACCCAACTGGAGAAGCAGCTGTGCTTGCTAACGTTTGGTTCATGACTTAAAAAACACCCTCAGGTGATCTTTTCTTGGCAGTGTTCATTGGAGTAGAGTGATGTATGCCAGCAATAGTTGTCACTGCATTGATTGTGTTGAACTAAGGGAAATCTGCTCTGACCTGTAAGGTCATTTTTGAGAAGTGCAGTAAGAAGACTTTTTCTCGTCTTATCTGTGACTCAGATGTGTGAGGCTCCCCTCCTGATACGCGTTTCTACTCTCCTGCAGGCTCAATTCCAGATGAGGCTAAAGCTTTGTCGCTGCTGGCACCGGCCAACGCTGTAGCGGGAAACCTGCCAGGGGGAGGTCTGCTTCCCACGCCGCTCCCCAACGCACCCGTAAGACCTTACGTCCGCTAGACCGGCTTCTTTTGTGCATCTTTTGCACCCAGCGTTACGCGCCCCTGGAGCGCGGTCCTCATCAGCAGGTGCTTGTGTGCGGTTTTTCCAGATGGGAGGGAACCCCTTCGGTGTTCCGAACATCGACCCGATGGCTGCGTTTGGATTCCCAGGGCCCAACATGAATCCACAGGTCAGCTTTCCTTCACTGTGCTTGATTACGTTGTTCAAAAGACGTCAGGCCTTCTTTGTTTTTGACGCGTGCACATCTTCTCCCCTGCTTTAGCAGGCTGCTGATCAGCTGTTTAAGTTGATGACCGACCCAAAGTGAGTCTTACCAGAGACCTTCAAATCGGACTGGTTCCAACCTGAACTAATACTAATTTCTGTTTCTCGGTTCAGACTGAACCCGCTCGCCGCAGGCCTAAACCTGAGCGCCAGCCTGAAAGCCGACGCGTCCAGTAAGGAAATCGAGGAAGCCATGAGGAGAGTCAGGGAGACGCAGTCGCTCATTTCTGCTGCGATTGAACCCGGAGGTGAGGGCGGTCGCCTGGGCCCTCTGGCGTCGTCATCGGGGACTTTGTCACTGGCAAAATGGACCACTGTTGGCGTCTGGTTTCCCCTGTGTGCAGGCAAAGACAGTAAAAGGCGCACGCGGTCCCGGAGCAGGTCCAAATCCAGGAGGAGGAGGTCGGGCTCACGGTCAAGATACAGGTGAGGGTTCAAATCCGGAGGACGCGGTTTGCTGTAATCTGAGAATAAAACGGTCTGCATAACCGTCTTGTTGCGAGGGCAGCAGTAGCAGATCGAGGCGCCGCTCTAATTCCAGAAATAGGAGGCGCTCTAAGAGCCCGTACCAGAAACGGTCCCGGGACCGAAACAGGCGGTCCCGCACCAGATCCAGGTGAGGAGACATTGGTGTGTGTGCGTGAAGGAGGATAAGTGATTCCTTCCCTAAAGCTACCACTTGTTAACTCGGACAAATAAATCCACCCACAGAGACAGAAAGAAAGAGGATTCCAATCGAAGGAGGTCCAGAACTCCACCCAAAAGCTACAGCTCGTCCAGGAGGTCACCCAGCCGGAATCGGTGAGGCCCAGCAAGGGTTGAGAGACGGGTTCCTTCAGCACGGGCCCTGGGTTAGGAGCGCTGAGGGGTGTGTCCTCAGGCTGATGACCTACTCTGCTCAACAGGAGACGCAGGAGAAGCCAGAGCATCAGCAGATCCCCCAAGAGGAAACACTCCAGGTCTCCGTCCCCCCGGAGGTTGGTCTGGCCACCACGAGCGCCTCTTTCTTCAGCGCTCACGCTGAATGAAGTCTGATTTGATTCCCGCTGTGGTTCAGTAGCGGGAGCACCAGCAGCCGTAGACACCAGGCTCTTCCGGCTCACTTGTTTCCTTCTTCCCTGCAGACACAAGAAGGAGAAGAAGAAGGATAAGGAAAAGGAGCGCGATCGCAAGACTGACAAAGATTACAGCCGCGAAGAGCGCGAGCCCTCCAGCAGCAAGAAGAAGAAAAACAAAGATAAAGACAAAGAGAAGGAGAAGGAGAAGGACAGGGAGAAGGAGAGGGAGAGAGAGAGGGAGAGGGAAAGGGAAAGGGAGAGAGAGAAGAAACCAGACGGCGAGAAAGGAGACATCAAGGTCGGATCAGTGGGTTGTGACGCTGCGGCTTCTCTCGGAGTGAGTTTAAACGCTGCCGTCCTCCAACAGGTCACCAGAGATTACGACGAGGAAGAGCAAGGTTACGACAGCGAGAAGGAGCGCGAGGAAAGGAAGTACTCAGACGCCCCGCTGTCGCCTCAGTCCGCCGAAGGCAACGGCACGTCCCGGCCTCACAAGGCCAAGGTCAACGGAGCCGACAGCAAAGACATGGACGTCAGCGATTAGGCGCTCCGTCCGGGTCGACCCGTCTTCGTCTGAAATGTGACGCCGTAGGTAAAACACATCGGTTTTGTACGTGTTTGTGATGCATCCACACTGAAGAATCCTTTGAGAAACCCGAAGCAACACTTGTTTAGATTTGTGTTTCAGCTCCTTTTAAAAACTGGAAGTAGAGAAACTTCTGGAACTTTTGTTGTTTTTTTTGTAGGTCACGTGTTCTTGTTTCGTGCTCTGGTTTGTCGCTCCGAACGTTTCCAAGAGCACAACAGCTCACTCTTGTAATCAAAAATGATTGGTTTGTCGGCAAATCTTTTTATAATAAAGCCTCTTGGTGAAAGTCACGATGGAAATGTGAGTTAAACACGCAGGACCAACTATCGAGGTGTTACAGATAATTTATTGTTTTGCAGTTAACATTAGTATCAGACTAGTGAATACACCTAAATGTACCGTCTGCCACACGGCCGGCCTCCTTATTGCCAACACACACACACACACAGATACATTAATATAACAAAATACAGGCAGACAGTCGTCTTTCGATGGTAAGGCGACGTCTGCGCTGAGTCCTGTCCCTGTCATTTTATGTCTGCCGTTGAAACGTGATGCTGGTGCTGAAACGTTTGCAGCCGTGTGAGCTGAAGCCAAGAACGAGATCATTTACTGTTCACGTCCTTTGCACTTCACAGCTCAGTGGAAAGAAAAAAAAAACAACTAAAAACCCATACAAGCTGATGAGATCCTTTTATAAACACTAAAGGCTGTTTCAAAAGTGTCAGTAACACATTTTTTTCCCTTAATCTTAACATATCCGCAACATATGCTGAGAACAGATCTTTAAGACGCGTGGGATCCGTGAGGCCGGCGGCCCGAGCATGCCTTAAGTACACGTCACATCAGTGCAGTGTCAAACTAAAACGATATACCTGATGAGCCCCGTTGGGTTCTCCCGCACACAAACGCGCACACAACGAACCTGGACGCACTACAAGTGGTCACTCGCACAGAAGCTGGTCCACCACGCAAACATGGAGACGGTCCAGAGGTAAGGGGAGAGGAACCTGAACATACAGGAGTCTGTGTCCTGCACAGGAGAGAAAGGCCTGCAAATCCAACGGGTAAGAATGCGTCGGTGCCGGGAACACACTCCCAGCCGCTTAAAAACATTCTTGTATTGCTACACAGTGTTACTCCTTTGAGTAGATAGACTCCTACTAATACAACATAAATTAGAAACCAATATTAAGCTCGCTTTGAGGATATAATCGTGTTTCCTTTTGCTTTGAACTACATGTGAGGTGTGCATTATTTACAGATGAGTGCAGGTCACAGGAGAAGGGCAAGAATCTGTCCCGGAGGGGTGGAGCTAAAGTGTCCAGAGCGACAGATTTCAACCCCCACCAGCAGGTAAGAACAGCAGCACAGGCGGCAGATTCCTCTGCTCTAGTGGCTAAAAGACAGAAGAGTGAAAAGAACCTGTCAATAAAACAAAAAGAAATCTGAGGTCGATGGGAAATCCACTGGTCATGATTTGCTTTGGATCCATTAGCGATGTGAAAAAAGGATCAAAAGGAACAGACTTTGTTTTCAATGGGCGACACACACGAATAAAAGAGAGAAAAAGAGAGAAGTTCCTTGTTTGATTTCCCTAGTGTCGCAGTGGGCTGACCACTTCCTGCGTCTGTGTGCAGATCAGAGGTCAGGGAAGCGGCTGGGATCTTCCTTGTATTTCTCAGGGATGAAGAAAATGGATTCCTCAAATTCGTCGTAATGGAATTCCTGAAAGGTGACGGTGGCGGTGATGGTGGGGAAAACCGGGATGTCTGGAGGGACAAATTGGCATTTTTAATTTACTGTCCCACCCAGCCCACTGACACACACACACACACACACACACACACGTACCCAGTTTGACGGGAAAGCCGGGTGGAAGTTTCATCTGAACAAACTCCCGCAGCTTGTTGAAGTGCTTGAACGGCGCCACCACCTCCAGCACATTCAGCAACCTGGGCGGAAAGAAACCAGCAGTCAGCCGCGTTCTTTCGCCGTTTCTTGGCTCATTATCTTACTCCCCGTTTGTGCAAGTGTCTGAAGTGTTTCTGGGTTCAGAAAACCTGAATCAACACACACACAGCACAGCTCATGGACAGCAGTACCCATCTGCTGCCGCAAGGTGGAGCGGTTCGTCCACAGCGGTTTGCTCATTGGCTCCCACAGCATCAAAGAGAGCCTGTTTACCTGACCCAATTATCACGTTTGAATTCTTTATTCCTGCACAGCCCTGCTAAAACCTCCCAGGAGAATCCCACCAGAATTCACACAGGATCAAACTCTGCAAGGATCGTTCCGAGTGGATCTGAGGAGGAAGGGGTGTACTTACGACTCGATGCCCAGAGGAAAATCCTGGCTCATGGCTACCGTGGCTTTGAAGTACTTCTTGCTCTCCTTACACACGAGCTCTCTCCCAAGATGCGGTGGCCTGGAGGTGGAGAGTAAGACACAAAGATGCAGCGTTTCGTAATCTGTGTTTTCCACCATCGGTCTTGTCTTCGAACGAATCAATAGAGCGCGCTCACTTTCCAGCCTCGGCTGTGATGTATTCTTCCCAGGAAATGGTGTTTGGTGCTGGAGCCGTGAGAGACTGCCGCCTGACGGGCTGGACACAGGACACAACGCTTCAGCAGCCGGTTCCTCAGCAACCAGCCGGCGTTGGTCGGGTCTCTCACCTCGAAGTTGTGTTCGCTGATGCTGCCTCCTTTACTCAGGCTCTCCATGATGGCTTTGTTCCTCAAGATGTCCTCCTCGCTGAGGTGTTCCCGACGCTTGCGGGACTCCAGCACCAGGCCGTTGACAGAATAGAAGTCAGCCAGGAAGTTTCCCACCCTTTCCTGCACGGAAAACACAGAGGTGAGCTGCGCGCACCGAGATTCAGCCTGAAAAGCCCAAGTTCCCATTTCTTCCTCCGCTCGCATCCTCGCGTCCTCGTACCGTTTTGTCCTCCCTGAACAGCCAGCCGATCTGACTGCGGGAGAAGGTGATGGACTTGGTGGACAGCGTGGCGGAGTAGACGTCGCTGCTCATCAGAATGTCCACCTCCTCCTCCGTCTCCATCTCAGACTCCTTGGTGGTGGAGGGAGAGGGAGAGAGAGAGAGAGAGAGTCAGGATCAAAACACACACACACACACACACGCACGCACACGGCTGGCCCACCTCGTGGTGTATTCTTTGGTACACTTTTGCTTCGTTGTCCAGAACAACGAAGGACTGGGAGGGCGGAGCGTCGCCGTTGAAGATGAAGCTGAGGTCGCCGCGCTGGCACTTCATGTCGGTGAAGTCTATCAGGGTGGTGTCGAGTCTAAATGGAGAAAGGGGAACAGGAGTGTGTGGAAAGTCTGGCGTGTCCTGGTTTTGGGATCTAAAACGGAGCCGGTGGCCTGGATAGCGACGCCCTGCTGCTCCCGCCGAGTTGGAGTCGGAGCTTCTACCTGATGTTAATTCCCTGTTTGTAGATCTTACAGGTGTCAGACGGAAGGATCCGGGACAGCAGAGGCACTGTGGAACGCAGAGGAACGCCTGCCACTTTAGTCTGGAGAGAAAACGATGCGTCTAAACAGGTTTGGAGGCTGAGAACTTACCCCAGCTCTGAAAGTCCCAGTGCAGCTCCAGATAAAAGTCTCCGAGCTACAAAGACACACAAACACGTCTGATTAACGCTGCGGCGGCCGCAGCCACAACGGGACCGTCCCGATTGTGAAGAAGCGAGGCTCTGCCATCACTGTGTGTCCTGTGCGTGAGACCCCAGCGCTGATGAAGGGCTGCTGCAGCAGGCGCTCACCTCTCGGAGAGCTTTCAGTAACCTGGGCCTCTTGTCCTCCACGCTCTCCCTGGACTGCTGCTTCAACTTGCGCAAGATGGCAGTGACTGAGGAGCCGGGAGTAAAGACACACCACGTCAACGCCCGTAGAGACAACGGGTCTTCAAAGCAGAGGAGCCGAGTGGCCGGCTGTGTGTTAGCCAGCTTTTCCCTGTATAATTACGTGCTTCTCTTTACACACACGCGTGCGCACACACACACTCTTGGGAATAGGGTGACCTTCTCAGGGCAAAATCCCCCAGTCACAGCAGCCGCAGAGAGCTCGGATGAATACTAAGAAGGGTGGGAGCCATTTCTCTCCGCTGGGCCTCCCAACCTCCATCACGAGCTGCACCAGAGGACGTCAGTGAGAGGCCGGCTAACAGAGCTAGGCCAGGGAACAAACCATGGCCTCGTCGCTCTCTTTCTCACCGGAGATCCAAAAGCTGCGGAATCATTAAGCGGGAGGTTTGCTCAGAGCCGCACCCGGCTAAGCCAGCGTCCAGGCCGGCGGCCAGCCCATCTGGATGAGGGATGTTCAGAGAAAATCCCCACTTTCAGCTTTTTTTTTTTAAAGCAGAATCCCCCCGCCCCCACCTCACACACACACACACACACTGACACGTTGCTAGCATCCACAGAGAAAGCCCAGTTACTAAAGCTCATAACGCGGCCGTTAGCCACCTGCTAACGTTTCTACCACTTCCTCCGGCTGTGCAACTCACGAATCAGCATCACACTCCGACACAGGGACACGTGCGAGGGACACGTGCGAGGGCCACTCACTCATCTGCCTGTCTCCGTAGCTGATGGCTTCTGCCAGCGGGCTCCATCCCTGCGAGTTCTTTATCTTCACGGGGGCATTGTGGGCCAGGAGCAGCAGCGCACATTCTGACAGAACGTTCAGAAGAACAGATTTAGCAGAACGTCAGCGCCGGAGGTGCAGTCCAACCACTGGTTTACTGCTGCAGGCGGATGTGCTGGTGTCAGATACTCTTTGGTGAGTATCTGAGAGCCTGTATTTGACGCACCTTTGTGGCCCAGCATCACTGCCAGGTGCAGGGGGGTGTTCCCTGGAAGAGAGGTGGCGTAAATGAGCTTCAGGGCACACATTCTCAATAAACACTCGGTGGAGGAGAGGAAAGTCACCGTGCGCATCTTTCTGGGTGATGCTGTGGGTCCTGATGAGGGAGGACAGGCGGCGGACGTCCCCCTTGAAGACGCACTCGTGGACGGGGAAGTCCCGGCCGTCGCTGCTCAGGATGATCGGGTTCTTGTTGGCGTCGCAGCCGCCGGACGAGTTGCCGTTGATGTTGTTGGAGTTGAGCTGCTGCTGCTGCCGCGCCGAGGCTTTCAGGAAAGCCTTGTTCGATCTGAAGTGGTTGCCGGTCCCGTTCGGGACGGTCCCGTTCGAGGGCTCCTCGTAGGCGTCCATGATCTCCTCATTTTTGTTGGCTTTGGGGTGTTCCTTTCGCATGGCGCGTATCTTCTCGCCCGTCATCGTGACCAGTCTAACGCTACCTGGCTAAGCCACCGCCGGCCTCCGGCTACGGCGATTTAAAAAAAAGCGAGAATAAAGAAGCGACTCTGCATAGACGGACAGGTCTGATGGGATTCCAGATGACCTTCTTACCGAATCAAAAGCGACGTCTTTCTTTGCAGGTGGCTGCCCGGTGATGTACTTTTACACGCGTGGGGAATTGTGAAAATCCAACATAGTGCGAGCGTTCCAAAGCGTTAGATAACAATTCCAATACATCAAATGTAGGCTACGGTGGGTGCGGCGATAGAGACATATAATAATGCTAAACACAACCCAGGCAACACATAAAAACGTACAAAATAAAAACGCGCGTCTAAAGAAAAACCTCGATAAACTACATCGCTGTCTCTCTTCTAAATCTGCATTTTAAAACGCAGTCCAATTGATTTGCTGATCTGCAAAATCTGAGCAGATTGCAGGGTACAACACAGCAGCTAAGCTAACGTCGACGCGAGCGTTCGCGACGTCAGAAGTCTCGCGAGACTTGGCTGCACGGCTCTTCGGAAGCGGATTCGCGATATAAGCGCCTACTTTGTTATGTAACCTGTTATCGTTACTGCCTATATGTATTCACATATATAAGACACTCTACGATGTCTATTTGCTTGTGTATGTTGAAATATGTATATTTATAAAATGTTTGGAGCACTCTACTAATGCTTTTCAAATGAGCCTCATCTAGGTTCCTATTTTAAAAACTTTTACACACGTAGAGGTGAGGTCCCATCACATTTTTGCACCCCGTGTCTAAACACAGGGTGCTCCGCTACAGTATGTGAGAGTATAGTTGATTTTTTATTAATTATTCAGAACGCTGTATAATCCAAAGTAGAAGGGGCAGTCCTCTGACGGTGAGAAGCAGATTTGGCCAGACTCTTGGCCCTGATTCCTGACAGATCAATGCCTCACATGTCCTTTAATTTCCAGATTTAAATTTATATAATTTGACCATAGGATTTATGGTTTAATTTAAAAAAAAGAAAGGCGAGCCCTTCTCAAACCTAATAAAGTGGATTGACCCGCGCGGCTTCCGTAGCTGGTCGGAAGTGACGTTTCCAGGAAAAGGCGGAGTCTGTTCCAGACCTCGGAGCAAGGTTGCTAACAAGCTGCGTTGTTGTTGTTGTTCTTTTTAAAAAAAATGGCACCCTCCAAGAAGGAGAAGAAAGTTGTGAACCAAGAAGAACTCCGGCGACTTATGAGGGAAAAACAAAGACAGTCGACAGAGAAGAAGCGGGTCGAGTCTCCTTTCGCCAAATACAACGGTCTCGGGCATCTTAGCTGTGTGCTCTGCAACGTGCAGGTGAAGTCCGAACTTCTGTGGCCAACCCATGTTCTGGGAAAACCACACAAGGAGAAGGTAGCGGAGCTAAAAGGTGCAAAGACTCCGACCGTCACACAACAGACTCAGCCAGTCAAGAGGAAAGCGGCGGACAGCGAATACGTCAGCGGGAAAAAGGCGAAACCCACGTCGGGTCCGAGCCAGGCTGTGGCGGGGTCGGACGACGATGTTTTCAAAAAACCCTTAGAAAAGCAAGAAGTTCGCAAGAATCCCGCGAGCTTGACACTGTTGGCTGGAGTCTACGAGGATGAGGACGGGGAGGACGGTGATGAAGAAGAGAAGGACAAACCAGGAAGTACGAATTTGCCTCCACAGGTGCCTGAAACCGCTGAACTTCCAGCTGACTTCTTTGACAGCTCCATCCCATCCACACCGGCCATCTCCCACTCGGGCTCCATCCTGAAGGCAGATGTGCAGGAAAAGAGTGCAGAGAAGAAGGAAAACTCGGCCGAGGCGCTGCCAGAAGGCTTCTTCGACGACCCCGTGAGAGACGCGCAGGTGCGCAACGTCGACGCGCCCAAAGATCAGCTGGACAAGGAGTGGGAAGAGTTCCAGAAGGAGATGAGACTGGTCAACACCAAATCCGAGGCCATCGTGGCGGAAGACGACGAGGAGGGCCGAATTGAGCGTCAGATCGATGAAATAGACGAACAAATTGAGTGTTACAGGAGGGTGGAGGTACTGAGAGACCGGCGGGATGCGGTGAGACGCAGGCCGCTGCCCAGGAAGGACGTCCAGGGGAAGCAAGAGGCACAGAAGGAGGAGGAAGGGGAGGATGAAGAGGAGCTGTTGGGGCTTCTGTCCCAGGACTGGAGAGCCAAGGGTGCACTGGCCTGAGTTTCTGCACTGCTCGGAGTTTCAGAGCTGACGAGTGTAGACGGAGGTCAGAGGTTGTGTGAGACGCTTCATGTAAATGTTTGTGAAAAGCTCTTTACCTTTTGTATGTTTCAGGTTCGATTAAACACAATGTACATACGCAACTCTTGCAAACGTGTTTTGCGGCTAAAGAACCAAACGAGTTCTTAAATGAGCCACAGAAGAAACCGCTAACGTCGTCTTTAATTCATCGCTCACACAAGAAAACACTCAGAGAATCCTCCGTGTAGGTTGGCAGAGTGGACCAAAGAGAAGTCTGCTGTGGTGACCAGAGCTGACCGGTTCCACCGACCGTCCTGCCCAAGATGAATATGTGGAAGGTATAAATAACCGATTTGTGTTACATTATTGGAAACATGCAAAGCACAAAAGAATTATTTTGGAAAATGTAGAGTGCTGAGATTAAGACGATACATTTCATCAGCCCGACGTTCACTAGATGGAGTAATTTGTTAGCAAATACATTTAAATCATTTACAGAACACCAGTATGACACCCCTGTTCAGAAATCTGCCAAACTCAGACCCATAAAAACAACAAAATCAATCAAGTGAGGTTGACGTCAGTGCTTTAACTACCTGTTAAATAATGAGTTAGGTGTGTTGTTAGTTCTGGGCACCTTCACCCAGGCTTACTCATCCTTGTTATTGCTACATATGCTTCATAAATTACTACTTCATTCAATCTTGAGTCTGCTGTACATCCATAGCCCTTCCAAGCGTGAGAAAACCGAGGGGAAAAAACAATCTGCGTGAATGCACTAAACACAATTTCATTAAGCAACTTAAACACATGAAAAAAACCAAACAAACGAGAAAAAGCTATTTCAGCTGTTTGTTACTACAAGGATGAGCACACCTATGTTCTCAGCTGTATGTCTTGATGTGGAATATGTCTAAAAACATTCTCTATATTTAGTAGTCAGGTGTAAACATTCCTAAAAATTCCCATTGGATCTCTAAATAAGGTTGGAGTGAGCAGTACCAGCAAGAGTGTACAGGAGGGAGAACGTCTGCATTACACAGAATAAACATGTTTGATAAATTAGGTTGGAGCAAGAAAACAAATACAGGCCTGAGAAACATGGATGTCAACATAAATCAAAACACACTGGTTAATTTATAATAACCATAAAACTTGCTAAAATGACAGATTTCTCGCCTACAGGCTGAAGCAGGAGCCAAACTGGGAATCTGACAGATGCTTTTGTAAAAGACTAGTGAGTGGGGGTAGGGGTGGAAGAGGCATGCCAGTGTCGCTGTTCCACAGTCCAGTTGATAAATATGCAGTTCAGAAAAGTGCAGCAATTCCAGAAAAATTCCAGGCCCCCTCTGGGAATCCCAATACTGTTCGCTGCTGTCGGCGCTAACGTGCTCACATACCCACAGCAGCTTGCAGCTCCACCAGGGAGTACCTCTGGTCCCCGTCACTGTCGAAGCACGCCATGGCCTCTGTGCTGGGAGTTAACCTCCCAAACACTTTACTCAGTTGCTGGTGGGTCAGTCCAAGAGATTTCTGTCCAATGCCAGCCCGCAGGAACAGGTCTTCCAAATCTGTGAGAGGACAGTTTGATGTTTGTCACAGAGAAAAGGCAGAACCTCCGTCTCCAATACAAGAGATGAGTTAATACCAGCAATTCTAAATGAAATAAACACAACAACTAACACTAACTAACTAATGCCTTCAAGGTGTACAGCCAGAAACTTGTTGGCTCGAAGGAGTTAAACCTTAATCTTTTGGGGTTGCCTGGCAACCGGTGGTGACAGAATGTACTGCATAATATCTGCTGAGAACAAAAACCTATTTCTAAGAATCTTAACCAAATACTTGAAAAAAGGCTGAGACAGGACTGTGGTGCGCACCTTTCAGAGAACTGACTCCAGGCAGGAGCAGTTTCTCTGGACATGCTTCCTGGGTGCTGAGCTTGAAGCGAGACTGAGCAGTGAGACGTGGAAATCTGCTGGTCTGAGACTCTGCGGCAGCAGTGGAGATCACTGTGGAGGGACAAGAGCGGGAAGGATTAAATGGAAGCCACAGCCGCGATTTCCTCCGCAGGCAACGGGGTCTCTGTCCTGCACAGCACCTTCGGCCTCGTCAGACAGCGGCGTGCTCGCCGTTCTGTCGTCCACGCGCACGGCTGCTCCACTCTCGCTGCTGACCGGAAGACTAACGGGGGTGTCGTTGACCTGAGCGGGAAGATAAAGAGAAAATAATGATAGAAAATCCAGCCGATTGACCAGTTGGGACTGATTTTTGAGGATGCGTTCGTTGTGCCACATGCTTTCAGCAACGACTGATATGCTCACGCTTTTCTCGTCCTTCTCCAAGGACAGGACCCTCTGCTGGAGCTCTGCCACCGTAGCCAACAGGCTGTGGATCTGCTCTGTGGACTGTGAACGGTACAGCTCCTCAGTCCTGTTCGCCTCACTGACAGCTTTCCTCAGATCTGTGACATCCTACAGGCAACGAAAGACAGGCAGCAATTAGTTCACAAGAGCGAAAAGACAGAGCAGCTCGGTCAGGACGAGCCAACAATCCTCGCTGCCAGCTCTTGAGTGTTTCCCTTCAGCACAACTGCTTCTCATGTAAAGGTAATAACCCCAAGGCTTTGGGAATATTCCGATAACTATTCAGAGGTCAGTATCTTAAGAAGTTATAAAAGCTAAATAAAAAAATCCTTTCACAACCCTAAGGGGAGTTCAGGAATCCAGCAAATCATCGTTGTTTTTACTTTGCAGCTAAAAAAATAAGCAACAAACATAGCTTCATGGCCTCCTTAAAAAGGCTCGATAAAGCGGAGGAAGGCTCCGCACTTGCCTCTGACCCAGTTTCCGCTCAGAAAACAAAAGCATCTAACCTCCCGAAATAGATTGGCAGCTTCTTCATATATTATGAATGAAGCCCCAGCCACGCACCCAAGAGGGAGCGGGACCTTTTCACCCGAAGGCCTGACCGACGTAAAGCCGCGGAGACGGGAAAACCATCGGAGCATCGGGTCCCGGTTTGGATTCACGCCACAGTTAAATGCAACGCAGGGTCCTCGATGTTCTCTAAATGCTGTTACCATGACAACCGTTCAAATAAGAAACTCTTTGAAACATCACTTGCTTGAATTTACCATTTTCTTTTTTGAGTCGTCTTCTTTCTTCTGATTTTCCAGAGCCGCTTGTATGGTCCTCACGTCGTGTTGCACGCTTGTCAGTGAGCTGCCGATCGTTGCGACGCTCTTGAAAAGGCAAAAAAAAAAAAAGAGAGAGAGACTCTGCAGTCAGTCTTTGGTATAAAACATGAAATATTAATAGATTTCTGAGTAAAGGCTGCAATCAAATGTTTTCTTGTTCCGTTCCAGTTTGCTTTTACCTTCTGAAGCTCCTCCACTGTGGTAGGAAGACTGACTAACTCTGCAGCTGACTTCAGGTTGGCCTTCAAGTGGCTCACAGCAGAGTCCAACAAAGTGATCTACAGGAGGAAAAACCCCAAAAGTCTCCTTAGGCTTCCAAAACGCATCCTAGATTAGAGCTGAAACCCGGGTTCTGAGGGTCGACACGACTCACCTTTCTGTTCATTTCAGTTAGGTTGGACCAGAGTTTGTTCAAGCCTCTGTCCCCATTTTCAAAGTCATCCAACTTTCTCTCTTTGGCCTTCAGATCCTCGCTCAGTTTTGGTATCTCGCTCGCCGCCGCCTTCTGGCTGGATTCCACTGTCACAAAACAAGAGGCCATGTTAGTGGCAACACTCAAAAGACGACCGTGGCACTAAAATCTTTTATGATAAGGCTTTTTATGACGGTCACGAGATGAGTAACGAGAGATTGCAGCCTTACTGCTTTGCAGCTTTTCTTTAAGTGCATCCAGATCTTCTTTCAGGGCAATCTGCATCCAAACCAGCCCAGCACAGGCCATAACACAGGCAGCCAAAACGATGAACAGGAACAGGGGGTAGCATACGTTGCAGCACTGTGCGTATGTTCTTCTGTACGGGGATAGACACGGTAATGCTCTAGGCGTTTAAACGACGGCGCTCTTCTTCTGTCAGTGTTTTCGTTGGACTACTTCCTTTGTTGATGGTGTTGTACTCTTTAATGCTGAGTGCTGGTCTGTTGTTATGCAGGCTATTATATCATATCTTTTTATTAATCAGAGTTTGTACCAAAAACTGAGGAACCTATAATGACGCTCACATCAAAACAGAAATGCCACATCAGAGTTCTTGCTACAGAACACCAACACTAAAATAAAGACTCTAATCTGGAACACTGGGATCCAGTACTCAGGACCACTAATAACACATCCACATGCTTAGATTTGGATTATGTTTTAATATTAAACGACTACTCACTTTCCAAAGTTTGCCCCATTGTTGATGTTGTTGAACTCGTCGTCGTCAGAGCTTGAATCGGACTCCGAGTCCGGGGGTTCGGTTCGGAGGAGTCGGTGCCCGGACCCCTTCTTGGTCTTCTTTCTCTTGCTGTCCCCAAGACCTATCAAGGCGTTTAGCTCCTTTCTCTTCTTCATCTTCTTCTGAGGTGTCAGCGAACCCGCTGAACCCGATTTAAATCCGACTAAATCCAACGATTTGTCCAGCTTGGTAACCTGCGATGATTTAAATACCAGCTAAACCGAGTTAATGTTGTCTCACTAGCTTGTATTTTGGTCACGCAGAGCGACTAACGATATAAACACATCGTAGGAAGTCAGCGTTAGACGCAATTCTCCTTTATGTTTTGCAACCGATCGACATTACCTTACTCCCAGAGAAGAGTTTATCCAAAACAAAGAGTTTCGATTAGCAAGTGTTATTACGCACCTCTACAGTGGCTAACTCCGTTAGCATCTGATACCGCTTGCTAACAACAAACCGCTGTGGTTATTTTTGCCCGCATATCTTCTCGGGAAGGTTTTAGATTATCCTTAATTACGTCGATCATTTTACAAACGCAATATTTAAAATGTAGCAACTATAAAACTATATGCGACACAATACTTGGACCGATTTGTCCCACTGGCTTTATTGTCTGCGTAGGGCGTCAAAGTAACCTCGCATCTCATTGGTTCAGAGGGTTGACGTAACATCCGGCTGTCGCTCTGTTAGCTAATCGGAGCAGCCAAAGGTCTAATAAATTAACAAATAAATGAATAAATAATGGCTTTTACAACAAAAAAAACCCAAAAACATGTAAACATTTTTACATATAACTTTTAACACAGCTGTGAGAAGATATTGGGTTAAAATAGCTTTTAAAACAAGCGTTGGGCATTTTGATGCAATAAAATTATCCATAAGAAATTTAAATTTTTTTTATTCTTTTTCTTATTGAGAAAACATAGACTCGATAGTATATTGTGTCACATGTCAGGTTTTAACTTGAGCTGCCACTCAGATAAAAAAAATATAAAATAAAAAAATACAGCAGCAGCAGCAGCAACAACTAAACACTATTTCTTAAAATAATATACTACAGTATTAATTTAGTTTTTAAAATGTATTTATTTGATGATCAATATAGGTAGTTTTGTACAAAATGTAACTGATCGATTACTTACTTTTGCAATGACTTACCTTCCAGATTTACATGTTTTTAATAACATTTGTGTAATATGATATGTTTCGTGGTGTGTGTGTGTGTTTGTGTGTGTGTTGGGCTCACCCAGCAGGACATGCGGGCTGAGAGCAGAAACAGGGTTAATACATACTGGCATTTTTCTTTTTTCCCCATTGAATATAGACTCCCACAGGCCTGCTATTGGCTTTGAAAACACAGTCTTTTGTGTCTCTGGAAACCACACACACACCCTAACCCTAACCCACACACACACACACACACACTCCAACTGTACTTCTAATATTAATGACCGTGAATGAAGATCTCCACTCTAGGCTAAGTGACTAATGCACATAGGAACTGGGACGGTCCATGGCATCTCAGTGTGAGGTTTGTAATTGATTTGCAGGAGATGAGGCCCACTGCTGATGCTTTATTATCCCCCAACAAGACTTCTCACAGCAATGCTTTTCAGTCTACAATTGCGAGATATTACCCACACAAACCATACGAAGCTAAAAGTTCCTTTAACACAGCCAGATTCCTGGACTGATCCTCTGCTAGACTGTGGAAATGTTAAACATTCTTTTGGTGAATCTCAACGCAGAAGAGAGAATAATGACCCTGCACATTATAGTGAAGGATACATGTGTACGAGTGTGTCCCAGTCAAATCTTTTTTGTTTTTTTGCAGAAGGCCGTATTTAACTTAATCAGAACGCTGAATAACAATGTTCCCCTGGCTTTGCAGGAACATAATAAGTGTCTCGCCTGTGCTAAGAACATGAACACCTAGTGTGGCGGACAAGCATCATTGCTGAGGGCCTGGACAGACTCCTACCAGCATGGGGCTGTAAATCAAAGCATCCGAGGTGTTTCATCTCCTAGCTGGTGGTTCCGCTTCCATCCGAGGTTAAGACTGAAAGGATGACACTTCAACTTTTGCCTCCTCACATCTGCAGCTGCAGTGTTGTTGGATGCACTGGGCATTGGAGGTCTGCTTTTTTGATTACTGGGAGAGATAAAATAAATAAAATGAAAACAACCCACCCACTTGTTTTCACACTGTGTGCGCAGCGGGGCGTCTCTTGTTCCCTGATTCCTGCAACTGTTGGGGAGGGCGCAGCCTTTTGGTCGGGCGCTGACACGGAATATAAATAACTGTGACATGATAGGCAATACGGGATGGAATCGACTGCTAATTGAAGGCTTTCATCCGACATGGCAGCATGTGTGAATACAGATCAGGCCAGGAGAGGAGCCGCTGCAGGAATGCTAATTCCCCTCTCTTGGCATTTTATTTATGTAAAAATCCATCACCCATTATTTTGGACCGTGCTGCTGGTAGACATGTAAATTTCAGCATTCTGGAGCAGGCAGCCGACAAATCCGATGGAACCCCGCGGCGTTAAAAGCCACGACACACGCCTGTGGGAACGGCGGCTCCGGCTGCCGGATGCAAATCTACAGTAAAGCGCGACCTTTTGGGGCCGACAAAATACTCTTCAAAAAAAGCCTTTTTTAGTCAGACACGATCAGTCAGCACAGGCAAAGTTTATGCTGGGCTGGCATGTTTGAAAAGAGGTTTGATTAAGTGGTTATTAACAGAGTTCCAGACCCATTTTCCAGTCCTGCTGTGAAACTGGGACGAAGCAAAGTGAACGGCGCCCAGCTGAATCGGCGGGGAGAACGCTCACCATGCCGCACCAATCCATTTGATCAGGCCACGATGACACTGTGATGTTTTCTTTTGTTGCCAGGGAACTGTTGGTGATTCTGTATCGACCCACGCACGCCAGCGAGTCGCTTTGCATGTTGCTTAACAGCGAGAGGCTACAGATGCAGCCGGTTTTTGATGGTTTGTTTCGGGCTCCAAGTTGCAACAGTGCAGCAATAACACCGACGCAGCGAATGGACGAGTCCTGCAAAGGATTTTTATTATTAATCAATGATTTGAGCTTCACGTTCCTCTCTGCCTGCAGCACAAGGAGAGAGTAGGAAAAAAAGTGCACGTTTCAAACCAACCCTGAAGCGACTGCCCGACTGTTTCCTGTAAAAGAGAATCAGCAGGGGGCAATGTTCTCACATCAAACAGTGCCACACATGCAGCATCAAGGGCGCACTTGAGTTAAGGACAAACTGGTTTTGCAGTAACGCAACATATTCCTGCACTTTCTATGGTTGATGCTGCTGTAACTTTGGCTGAACAATCACGTGCTGCAGTCATGTGGTCGTGGAAGGTTTGTACCACTAAATATTTGATGCTAAGCCAACATTGGCCTTATACATACGCCTGGCTATGGTCAGGCCGTAAAATGCATTTGAGATCAGATAATCGTTAATAATTGATGTTATTGTAACGCTGGTCCATGCGGGCAGCCTGGAAACAGTGTTCCACCATGAAAGTACAGAGTGGAGAGAGAGAGAGAGGGAGAGAGAGAGAGAGAGAGAGAGAGAGAGAGAGAGAGAGAGAGAGAGAGAGAGAGAGAGAGAGAGAGAGAGGGAGGGCGGTGGCAGTGGGATGGATTTTTGCCCCTTTCAACGTTTCTCCGACGGTGGAAAAGTAGCAGATAAATGCCAAAAAAGTGAGACCGGTGTGTAACAGACGGGAACGCCATGATTTAGCCATTAACGCCCCATCTTCTGCCTGGAATCACGCTTAACTGCAGAAGGCTGCTTCTGCAGCGGCACCGCAAAGGTCTGATATATCATCTGATATGGATGAAAGGGAATAGATTAATATATTAAGCAAATGAAAGGGCTGAGAGAAGAGGGATATCAGACGAAGAGAGTGCGCTTTGATTGAAATTTTGTGAAAAGTTCAAGCCCCACGCTTTACGTTTAAGTGCTCGTTGTAAATCTTGTGCACTTTAAACCTGTTTATGTGCAGAAAGTGTTCATGAGGCGGATGGAGCAACTTATAGCTTTACCATACCGTGTAATACAAGGAAATGCATACTGTAGATCAGACATTTTAAATTCAGTGAGGTTTAGGAAGCAATGTTGCAGACAGACAGGCAAAGTTGTATTATTTCACTGTATCTGGTCTGGATCTGTTTAATCCGAGTCTGTGAAACAGGCTCTTTGTTTCCCTGCTAACGCATCTTTTCTTCCTTTTCTTTTTAGTGAGGCAGTAGGGGGAAAATATGATGATTTCAAACAAGTGTGATGATTTGCAGGGAAGGAAAAAAGCAGTACAAAGAGCAGGCAGAGGGAAAGGCAACGCTTGACATTCAAAGGAAGTAAGAAAATCGGGAAATGAAAGAGTGCAGACCATCCAAAGGAGAGAAAAAAATCATTGTAGTTTAGCCAGACCCTTCAAAAACTGTGTGAGGAGGTGAATAATGAGGTAGATGTTCCGATGGAGGACAACAGTGCTAATCTGAAATAGCCATTTGCTGCGACGGGTTCTGGATACTGAACAGACTCTACCTGTTTTTTGCAGAGAAAATGGTTGAGGTACATTGTAAGCTGAAATGCAGCTTTGGCCTAGATTTCGCCCACACAACGGCTGTTTTATTAAGTACAGCGAGCCTGCATTGGAACCACCTTCCCCTCTCTGCTGCAGCCTGCCTGTGTCATGGACTGATGGGTTTGCTGTTTACAGAAACAGCTCATCATTTGCCCTACCTGGTATTGTCAGAGATGTGGGTTTCCCCTCCTGTTCTCTAATTATGTTCCTAGATGTGTCTCACACATTAATTATTCCTGCCTTTCAATGCAAACGTCTGCAAACTCCACTATTATTGCTCACGTTTGTCTGCTTTGCACCGGGATTCGGAAAACATCTAGACAAACAAGAGACTTTATTGTTTTCTTCACCACCTGACAGAGATGCAGAGAGATCCGTGTGTGCACGCTGGTGCCTTTGGTTTGAGGACAAAGATGTCGGAGAAATTAGTAGCCCAGCACTGGAAAATGCGCCGCGTTCACAGTTTTTTAAGGTTCAAAAAGCTACTGACTGCAGAATGCCTCCTTTCGGATCCATGCATATTGTCCAATTGCATTACAATTATTGATGCTTTAAGCGGTAATTTAATATTGCAGCGGCTGATTGTAGAGCTAATTTTAGCTGCTTTAGATGTGGCGACATCGCCTAATCTGCACATAATTAAATTCTATATTACTGAGCAGGAGAACCAAGCATTTTTTTTTATGACACCATGACGAGCCAAGAGAAACTTGGTAGAAGCACAACCGTGCACCTAGTGTGTATTCAACCTCATTAAAGTGGTTATGTGGAGGCAGAGGTGTGAATGTTGATCATGGCAATGAAAGGGGTGTAAAAATCTATTTATCTTTACATTAAACTGCCTGATACTCACCTCTGACATAAACAATTTCTCACCATCCGTGCTGTGAGCTGAGGTGAGCATCTGGGCACTCCTGATTGGAAAAATGGAGTGTCACAGAAGCCCCTGTTCACACGCTAATGTGCCATATTTGCTTCCCACACTCCATAATTGAGATTCAAGAATATGTCCAAGTGACTCATGTCTCTCGTCGTGTTGTCAGTGTGTTCATGAAACGTACCAGCAGAGCGAGGAAGGAGGCCAGCTTTTGCTTCCTCCCGTGTGATTGTCTGAATTAGCACAAAGAACTTTTTTTTCTCTTTAAATTTTGTGCCTTCTGATGCTCGTCTCAGGCCCAGAAACTGACACAGTTGCATTGAGAGGGAAAACACCAACAAAAATAATCACGCAGGCATTTTTAGTTCGTCTCAGCATCACACACAACCCCTCTGTCTCCGTCTGCTGCTCTTTGATTTTTTTGTGTGTGTGTGGCTGGTCTTTTCTCTTGCCCCAGCCTCCACCATTAATGAGCTCTTTATTCTTTTCTTTTTCTGTACCCACGGCTGTTTTTGACCGTGGGGTTCAACCTATAAAAGACAAAACCCACCACGTCTGGCGAGGAAGGCAGTGGCGGCGGCGGCGGCGGCGGCAGCATTTTCAGTGTGGCTTAATTTTAGCTTGCTCTGCGCTGCGAGCGGCAGCCGCGTGCCCCCGGTCCCATTGTCTGTGGGAGCGCTTCACGCTGTAATGCCTCGAATACTCTCATAACTGCTGTAACAAGGTCAATGCCGGGTTCCAGACCAGCTGGGTGTTATTGTGTTCTCACAATAATGCACGGAAAAACAAAGAAGGGCATTTAGATGATTATGTTTCCTGCAAGTGTGAAGAAATGAATTGTGCTACTTACTGCACAGTGAGGTGCAGGCAGAGCTGTTTAGACTCTTTGTGCTTGGCTGTCTTCATCTACAAGCCTGATGTTGATCTTCTATTCTCTTTGAACCGGATCCTCTCCCAGCATCAACAAAACCAGACACACGAGGGAGAAACCTTGACGAAGAAAACCAGCACATTTGGGTACGACTAAAGCCTTCAAAGCCTCCTCTTCTTCATTTCTGGTTACCTTTTAACGCAGACGAGCGGCCCACAGAAACACATTAGTGATAAACCTCCAACGTTTTCAGAGATGAGCTTCGCCTGTGTCTCTAGATGTTTGTGGAGCTGCCTGCAGAGTGAGGCGAGAGCTCGGAGCAGCTGGTCTAGGAACACTATCTACAGCCCAGTGACGGGGTCAAAAGGAGAGGCAGCTTTTTTAAAAATGAGCAAGGAAATGAGAGGATTAAGGTTGATATTACATGTGCAGCCTCCTGCTAACAAGTATCAGAGAATACCTGTGGCCTGTTAGGACCTGTTTACATTAGATCTGTGGACATTCACAGAACAAAGGAGGATTAATTTGATTAGTTAGTGAGGGTTTGTGTGTGTGTGTGTGTGTGTGTGTGTGTATGTGCACATGCTTGCGTGTGAAATGTATTGGTTTATTAAATAAATATGTGCAGAAGTAATGAGAGATGTGACATTTAGTTCTCTAATTCACATTTTCACACCAGGGTTCCATTCCTGTATAACAAATAATTAGATGTTTCAATCAATTAAAAAAATGCTTTATTTCAAATAAATCCAAAAAAATAATTGGCTTAACACCTTTTATTAGATAAATTAGAATTATTACAAGAAAACCTTTTAGTTTTAAAATTTAAAGAAAGCATTCTAGTGGAAGTTTTTAGTGGATTTAAGGAACATAATGAAGCTAGCGAGTGTGAAAAATGATCTGAGAAATGTAATTATGAAAGAGGACTTTGTAGGGTTGTAAATCACCGGCCTGCATGTTCACCATGTGCAAAGGATTTACTCGCAATCTAGTGTTTGGAATCTACTCCGGCAGAGGGGAGCTGGAGGTTACCTCACTCCAGATTTGGCTGTTGGAGTAATTAGCAAAGTGACTGAGTTTATTTGCTTTGAGAGAACTGGGAAGAGTAGCTAAATGTGATGTGCAAACACCAAATAAAGCCCTGAAATGGCTCCCACATCTGACCCGCTAGCTCTAATCAATAAGAAAAAAAAGCTACCATCTTGTTGTGATTTTGTATGAAGAGTGGACGCCTGCTGTGTGAGCTGCCATTTGTGCCACACACACACACACACACACACACACACACACACACACACACACACACACACACACACACACACACACACACAGAGAGAGTCATAAAGACTTGAATAAAGACAGAAGGGAAAGGTGCTTTGGTGAAACTCCAGCTCATAACAATATCTACAAAATCAGCTCCCGGAGCCCCATCAGATGTTTGGGCTTTACTGGGACTTGAGATGGTTATTAGTCTATCGAACACCCACTCAGCTGGATCTGCCTTTCAAATAAATGCCCAGAAAATAACAAGCTGTGCTTATCCAGATACACACTCCTTCTGTTCACCACCTCTCTCTCTTAAAAAAGAAAAAAAAAACCCTGCCCTTTGTGAATAATGACAAAGCTAGTGAAATATTCCTCAGAGCAGCCTATCTGACAGTCTTCCTGCATGAAATATATATACATATACATATATATATATAAAAAAATAGGCATTCATGGAGACAGCCAGCGCCGACACACAGTTGAAACATTTAAACTGCCAAAGTGAAAACGTCCATGAAACAGTACAGCACAGCAACAGACATCACCTGCATATAAATGCAAACGGGGCTGGAAAAAAAGGAGGACTGAGCTGGAAAAATTATGAAGAGGGAGTGTTCCTGTCGTCCTGTTCCTAAATCACACTACGGGGTCATTTCTATCAGGGGGGAGAAGAAGTAGGCCTGCAGCATGTCTAATTTGACCATAATACTGGGAGAAATAGAGATTCTTCTGCCAAGAAGCGGCTTGTTCTGCCTTTGTGTGACACTCTGCTGCTGGAATTCGAAAACCCTAGCCAGCGTTCTGTTGGTTTTCCGCCATAACAGAAGGAGAAGCTAAAATACTAGGAATATTCTTATATTCTTGTAAGCCTGTTAAGTAAAAGCAGTTCGGTGAAAATTTATTTCAGATCAATAAATAAATAAATAAATAAATAAATGAATGAATAAATTTATACAAAAACCCCCCCAAAAAACCTCTCTAAAAAAACACATTACTATTATTGAAATTGTCAGTGGTTCTGTGATTAACATGGCAGCTTTTAAAAGTATATCCCTATATAGACATTATAAATATTAATTCTTAGTGCATTCGTCCCATAAAAACAGTCCTGCGTGGATGCCGTGGTAACTAGTGTGTACTAAATCTAAATTTCATGCATCTATTAATAAATCATGTAAACCAGCATATTTATTTGAAAGCATGCGAGCACAATAGAAGCATTCTTTTATCGCAAATTTAGATAAACGGGAGATGCACGGCGTGTTATATGAATGGTAAAAGTGCAGTATTGGTAAATGCAAGAATACCACGGTGTGCTACAATCATGACTTTATGTGGTTTTTTTCCTTCTCTGTTGCAGCTGGTACAAAGTCTACGGATCGAATGCTCGGAAACCTTGGGCTCCATGGAAATCTCATTCACTGACAACAATGCTGGCCTGCGAGAGCTGTACTTTGTACCTCAGGAGGAGGAATCGGAATTCATTAATCCCTCAGCACGTCCACGAGTGTACAGTCACGGCCATTTAATGTAACAGGAGTGTGAGGCATTATTGGGAAGGTAAAAGGTGCAGATGTTAAACATTAACTTGCATGTTTTAGCATGTTTTAGTCTCCAGCCACTTCACTGTCATCTAATGGGTGTAGTTTTTTTTGGGTTTTTTTTTTTGGGAAGCTTCTACCATTCAGGTGTCTGTCACAAGGTCGGACATGCATGACTATTTCAAATTGATTACAGGGATCCAGGCAGACCAATAGACCTAAATTTAGGACAGCTTTCAAGGGCAAGATCTGAGATTTACTTGATTCTTTCGGCTGCCGTGGCACCGCTGCCTATCGCCAAGGGTTACAAGCTGCTTCTCTCCATGTGTTCAAAGTTGGGCTCCGAGTACAAATCAGGTCTAATGCAGACTGACGAAGGAGCCAGAAGAATGACAGAGGCCCTTTTTTTCTCCTGGGACTTTGTCGTTTTTCTTCATCTTTATTGTCTCCGCGATGATTGTAACCTCGTTTCAGCCACAGATGACAGTTAACCTTTGCTCGACACACAAAACAAAACGTTTTATTTTTCATTCCTTTTGTTTTCTTCAAACCTTCCAGAAATAGACATGGTAGTGCTCCGCTTCATGGCAGGTTAAACTGGGAAAAACTTCAACAGCCTCTGACTCCTTCCTGTTTTTTTTTTTTTTCTTTTAGTTCAAACCCACCCAGATTATACTCCAATAGAAGGAAAAATATAGTTGAGATATTATTAGAATTTATTTTAGGAAAAAAAAAAAAAAAATCTGAGGATCATTTAGGACAGCGGTGATCTTCAATCAAACATAATTCAACTCATTTTTTTTTCTCATTTTTTAAAAAAATGCGTACTTTTATTTTAGGTTTGCATTTGAAATGCTTCTCTTCTGAAAACCTTTTGTGTTTAACGGAATGACAAAGGTTATGTCAATTATACAAAATCCATCATTATATTTTTCATTTTACATAAACAGTCTGTTAGGGTCCTTAAATATCAACACCTCTTCAACACCTCCTCACCTCCACAAGTGGACGAGTTGTGAGCCAGAGAGAAGAGTTCCTGACACTGCCAACAAAAACCTCGTAATTGAGATTGAAATACCTTTTGACAGTGGTGTTTCAGGCGACCCAGGCGAGTAATCTTTGCCCTGCTCAGCCGTTTAAACAGCTGGCTGCTGTATAATTCTCGCCACAGTGTTCCACAGCTGCGTTACATGTCATCCTGATAATGACACCACGCATTTGTCACTTCACACTCGTCCCATCACGCTGTGTTTGGATAAACAGTCAGCTGCAACTGTCAGCGCCGCGTTCCGCCACTCCAGGAAGTACACTTGTCCCAATAAGACCAGCAGCATGTATTAAACCACATCCAATTGCCTGATATTAGTGTCAGGTATCTTCCTCGCACAGCTGTTCGGATTCATTCACACAGGCCGACTCTCAGTGCATATTTTCACATGTCTTTTTTCGCAGTAACAGAACTCCTGTAATAAGAGTTTGGTAGCGCTGGCCGTCTTCTGTCAGGGAATAAACAGCCCCAGGGGCGCTTCATTACAGAGGAACTCAATTCATAATGATGGTGCGCAGAGGAGCTGCTCCTCTCCTTCTCTGTCTGTGGATCGGAGGGTGCTTTTAGAGGAGCAGCGTGCACACTGCTGGCAAACACAGGAAAACAGAACCTGTCCTGAACAACATGGTGCACGTGTTCTCGATGTGTCTTTGTGAAGACTTTCATTTTTCAGCAACAGTCTGAACTAGTCTTTCTGCTACTAGAAGACAATCTGGCTCACCGTGATGTAGGTGTATCAGGTACACACACACATTCAGAGTTTTATAATTTTAATGATGGTTGTACTAAATTCCTGAAGAGAAAAGTGCATTCAAAATTTTAAAACAAACTGTATTTGCTTGATTTTGTGATCATTTGGCCAAATCCTGGTTCTGTCTTTAAAGCCCTCTGTAAAAAAATGGGGTGAAAGCTTCTCGGACTGGGTATCCGTCTCTGCGAGGAGTCGCTGAGAGAGCAGGAATCTCTGCCGGGGTCAACATTCGGCTCTGCTGTCATATGCAAATCTGAAAGCGCAGCTGCAGTTTTCTGAAGCTCGGAGAAAATGTGCAGAGCTGAAGTCTTATCATCTCAGCGGTACCTTCCACATTCACATTCAGACTGGCTGCACTTCACACGTGTGCATGTGAAAAACCAACACCTTCCTGTGGTCGTCGTGGAAAATCGCACAGGGTTGCGACAACAGGCTGAAGAAAAGAAAACAGAAATGCACCTGTGTTAAATCTGCATCTGGAAAACTGAAAATAATCCCAGGCTTTGTGCTGATCCGCCCCCTGTTTTCCAGCCCGGTTTAATTGAAATAGTTTGACTCTTCTCTTTTTTGTTTGCCTATTACAGTGGTTTTCTTTAAACACTGCCCAAAATCTAAACTCAACAGACTCAAGGATGAATTCATTTGTTTTTAAAACAGGTTTGCAGCCATCTCTTGTTTTGTTTTTTTTATGAATTCCAGATTTTTGGAATGCCTGGGGATGTGCAGACCTCCGGAGCCTCAGGAACTGATTTCAGATTTGGTATGTTTGGGCATGTTTTTAGGTGAAAGGTCACCGCCGCCTCCCGATTTGTGTGCACGATATCTGGAAAGGGCCCTAAAAGAAATGTCAAATTTGGTACGTGGGTCTACCGCTGTGGTCAGTGGTTATATTTTAGAGGTCAGCAGTTGATGTTCCTGCAGCACAATAAAGCATGTATAACTTTGGACCTGATTTGTAAAATATTATTTTTGTTTCATACTACATTCTTACAAACCATCAACCGATAAATATTGTAGATTTGAGGATCTGTTGTGCGTCTCTTCACAGCCTTCTCTGTGTATATTTGATCTCCAGATGCACAGCAGGGTCTCATCTGACAAAGACCTCATTGAGATTGGAGAAAATAACAAAACAAAACAATACTAATTGGGTTTTGTTGCTGTGCATGTTGAATCGTGTCACGTTCTGGTTTTTTGGTTGCAAGGCTTTTATTAAGACCGACACAAACATTTATATTTGATTTTGCCATTTTATGTGAACAGCATCGAAAAAAGTGGCAGTACCCAAATGAAGAAAAAGAAGTTGTTCTTTAGGTTGGTCAGAATTTCTTTTTGCGATTGTTTTCCGTTTTTCTGTAATTATATTCGACGTAGCTGCCTGTGGAGCTGTGACTGGAGCTATCCAACGGCTGATAACTAGCCTGAGCAGTTATGCTTTTTCCTGGTTTGATTTGAGTCTTGCCCGTATCATTAGATCTAGCTGTGAGGACTAGTTTGGCTCTGAGAACTTGTGTCTGATCAGAAACCGTTTGGGCATCACCGCTGGGAGAGATTAACCCTGTCCTCTGCTGTTTGATGTGGCCAGCTGATGCAACCAAGCACAACTGACTACGCTGCAATCTCTGAGCCAGACTCCACGTAAAAGCCTCGCTGTGAAGCATGCGCTCTGCCAGACAGGGATGATGTCACTTTTTGCCCTGCAGAGAAGAAATCAGTCTTCCCCTAAAGGGGCCCTTTAGGAGTTATCAGACTTTGATGATTGCCTCTGCTGCATGGCATAAATGGCATGAATTTAGGTGTTGTGTGTGCGTGTGTGTGTGTGTGTGTGTGTGCGTGTGTGTGTGCGTGTGCGTGTGTGTGTTACAAACTTGCCTGATGGGCTTGGTTTTTCAAAAGTGGGAGCAAATCCTTCCTTCACAAGCCTTGGGATGTTCTTTATGTTCTGGTGTCAACATCTCTCCTGCGTCCTGCAAAGCAGCTGGATCACACACAGAACAGAGGTGGATGATGAGTGACAGATTCACATACCCCAAGTCTGGTAGGAGCACACAGAGACACACACACATGGCCCAGTGTGCCACTTCCTCATCTCCTGCTGCTCTGTCCTTAAACCTCATCCCCCTCTGTGCAGGGAGTGGACTCTCGGCTTTTTTTCTCTTTGTCATGCTAATAACTCTAAGCCTAACTGTCCCCCGCTTTTCCTGTCAACTTGCATTCATTGTGTTTTGCTCCCGCCAACCCCCTTCGGCACCGTGTACCTCCCTTCTCAGGGTGCGTTCAAGTCTCTCCCCTGCATCACTCGCAGCTCCT
>CAAE01014556.1:862161-873944 GCA_000180735.1 Tetraodon nigroviridis
TGTGTGTGTGTGTGTGTGTGTGTGTGTTGTGTGTGTGTGTATATGTGTGTGTGTATAAAACCTTCACATATAATACATACAGAATAACAAAGTCCACATTCCACTAGAAAAAGGGGGTTATTTTTGCGAAGTGGGGCAATTTTTCTTCACCACACAGCTTCAAAGGACTATTTGAGGGTTGAAACATAGCTTTGAGGTTGATGTTAGAATTGGGTTTATATTAGAGTTAGGATTAGGGGATTAGTTAAAATGGTTGGGGTTTAGGAGCTGGGTGATGCATTATGTCCAAGAAAGTCCTCAGAAGAATAGAAACACATTGATGTGAGTGTGTGTATATGTGTGTGTGTGTGTGTGTGTGTGTGTTGGAAGGTCAAATTCTGCAAATGTTTTCACAATCACAGCCATCCTGCAATGTGTGAATCCTGATTTAGAGCTAATTAAAAACGGCTGTTTACTGCCTATTAATTAACTAATTGGGTCTTAATTATATCAGATATAGCCGTATTTGCAAAAAATGTGCACAAACTGAGAGGTATTCGAATAGACGTCTTTAAAAAAAACACTCGGGCTTTTGGCTTGGCAGCACCGTGTTCCTTTGTTCGGCTCAGATTAATAGAAGGAGGACACCATCGCTGGGAAGAAACCCAAAATTTTCTTCACTGGCTGCAGTCGTGTGGCTGTTTTGATGATTAATGGTTGAGATGTCGTGAGGCAGAGACGAGGATGGAACTACGCTGTGTAAGGCTGCATGTCCTGATTTAGCAGGGATATCTGTGTTATCTGCTTCCTGCTGTCAGATAAGCTCGCCGCGGAGGCTTTTTCTGGACCTGGACGTGCAACCCTCTGGAAACGTCCGCTGGTGAACGCTGCTCCTCTTCAGTCTGTCACCTTGAACCCCCACTCCACAAGTGTTAAATGAATTTTTATTGCTTTCTGAAAGAAGAGACCACCCTGTGCTTGGAGCAGGTTCTTTCACTTCTCCTTCAACCAGAATAGAAGCGATGCTTCGGAAGTGTCCGCTGGGCCACCCTGGGATGAGGCTGCTGGGGGACCACCCCAGCAGGCTACCATGAGCGCGGGCAGTCCCGGCCGATTTACGACACCTTTCAGAGCAGATTGCACAACAAGTGGTTGAGTCAGAGCCCTGCTCCCCCACTGCTGGCTTCCCTCAGCTTCTTCCATTCCTAAAGTTACCTTTATTCAAATATTGGTCAGCAACAGGTTGCCTTAGTAAAGCAATAGTTATTCTTTTTTTGTTTGATTTAGCAATTTCATTTTGTAATTGCATTTTCTGAAATACAAAAACTCTCATGTACTACATATATTTAAAAGATATATACAGAACATGCTGTGTTTGAAGCTACAGATGATGATTTATTCATTTTCCAATGGCTGATTCTTATTTATTAAAACGCCCTGTCTGTTGGTGCCAAAAGCGGTGCAAATTACTCATCTCAGAAGCACATCTGCATCAGATGCTCAGCTTTGTGTTGCATTTCAGATCATGGAACAGAGGAGGATCTGAACTTCACAGCAGCAGAAACCCTGAAGGATTTTTTTTTTGTGCGTATAGATTTCAGTATTGTCTGCCAACGTTCGGCATGTGTGCCATGTAATAAACACGAGGGGTTATGTGAGGCGTGGCGTGGTGAGACGTGCTTGGATGCAGACATGTTGGGAAGTCTGTGACTGAGGCTTAAGAGGAATCCGCAATACAGCATGTCTTTATTTAGGCAGCATTTACAATAATTTGAAAAAAAAAGTTATAATAATCTATTTTCTCCCCCTGCTAGAATATTTTAAACAATTGAATGAACATTTTATAAAATAGGATTATGAATAATTTGTTAAATTATGTTATGAATACCAGAGAACAGAGAACGGGGTTAAAAAAACCCCTAAAACTAAAAGCATAATTCAATTCAAGGACATTTGGAATAGTTTGCTGCTGCTGTGTTGTCATTGCAGTTAATGTTTAATTTTTCGTGGAATTCTTTTTTTGCTCCTGGCACACATTATAAAGATTTTCAACTGGCAGTCTGTGTCAAAGAGGTCCCTGGTCCATTATTTGGTAACTCAACAAAACACTGCTGCACGCTCGAAAAACATATATGTTACTCGACATAAATGTGCAGGCATTCGCAGGCATTGTTATGATTCTGATTTTCTCATTTCTGATTTTCTCATTTTTATTGTTACGTTAACACCGGTGAAGCCACAGAGGATATGCTGGGACCTGAGAAGCACCTCTCAGGTCTGAAATCCAGCCCAGACTGTCGACAAGGTTTAATCCGCTGCAGATTTTCTCCCGCGGCTTGAGCAAAGATTTGCAGCATGGCATGCCTGCTTGCTCTGGTAACAAGCCTCTTCTGTGACCGGGGTTGAAAAAAAATTCATAAGCGGAGGTAGGGAAAACCTCCCTCTCTTCCTCTTCAAAGGGAGGCACGGGGCCGCGTCCAAACCCATTCTGCCCCTCTCTTCTCAGCTTTTAACCCGTCTTTACCACGACTGAGTGTGCATGCAAGGCAAAGACCGCGCTGTTGCCAGAGGAATGGATGGCATTCCGCAGTAACTCCAAATGATTTATTGCTACCAAAACAAGTTTCCCAAAAAGCCAGCGAGTTCCGCAGCTGGTTAATGCCAACTGGTGGGGACGTCTGATGAGTAATGGCATCCCTCTGAGTCCCTGGCTTTGTTCTGCTCAGCCCGGGATGATAGATGATTCTTTACCATCAGTTTTCAAGATGTGCAGATTAGCTGTTTTGTACGCTTTTTTGACTTTGCAATAACAGAAGAAGCCGTTCTCTGCAAACTCAGTCACGTTAGCGTGAGCCGAAGCTGCGGATGTCCACTTTAGCCTGCGCTCGTCGACGGCGGTGCCAGGGTCCATACAAACCTAATTAAGAATCAATCTAAGAGCGTGTCAGACAGGCCGGCGCCTGAACAGGGGTTAATGCTTTTAATATGACCGTTTCATCATTGTCTCCCAGCCTCCCGTCCTTTACGAGGCCGACGAGCGTAAAATCCGAGGCCTTCTGACGAGAATATCGCCTCGGATGGCTGCCGCACGTGGCACGCATGGGCGAGGCGAGGCAAGAAAACTGGAACAGCCCCACATGAAAAGCAGAAGTCAAACCGCAACGCTGAGGAGCAACGAGAGCCTGACTGCGGCCTTGATCAGCTTTGTGTTGTTCTTCCCACTGCTCGCTTCCCGTTTGGTCCCAAGATGAAAACCATCTGAAACAGGTCGTGCCAAACATGTTTGACACGGGCTCGGATTGATACGCTTGTCACGAGGGCTTTGAACAACAGACGCCAGCCCATCTTATCTCGCAAATAGGAAGTAGCTCACCGTCACTTCACATACCTCAGCTAAACCTGTCTGGAGTGGAAAACAAGTGGTGCGAATAGCACATATGTGGGCATTTGTCTGTTAGCATGAAATTATTCAAATGTCTGGCGTCAAAAAAGCCAAAATGAGAATTTCTCTTGGAGATAAGAATCTGTCTGGGGTATTAATACAGAGGCCAATAGGACCGACTGTCAACTCGAATCAGACCAACCCATATTTCTGCTTTCTGTGTCGTTGGCCTGACGTATGCCAATCATTAAATCAATATGCTCCTCCTGTCTCTGCCCCTGCTGAATGCGCAGCAGGGTTTCCACCGAGTCACAAGATTTCAGTCAACAACAGGCCGCATCTAAAGCACACCGCCCCTGGAAGCGGAGCTTCAACAGCTTCTCTGTCCGCCACCACGGCCTGGATCTGAAATAGTCTCTGGGTCTCCTACAACTGAGTGCCAGTTGAAAAATAAGGGGTTTTATTTTCAGGTTTTTTTTTTTCCACACAGGTTTCTCCGAGCAACAGCACCTGCATGTTTTTGTCGTACTCGATTAAACGATTCAGGTGAAGAGTGCACCTCTGGTTGAGAGAGAGATTTCTGGTTTCACTTTTCTACTGGTCTGGTCAACAAGCATAAATGAAATGCATGCTTTCATACGCAGAAAAAAAAATATTTTTTTAGTGGTATTATGGAATTATGGAATGTTGATGTTCCTGCGTTTGCAGAACAAAGGATTAAAAAAAGATCCAGATAAGAAATACAGTCCAATGTTGGTGGCCCAGGAATGCTCATGAGGTGATATATAGTGCATATTAAACATTTGGAATTATCTCTACAGACTGTCCTGGTCACAACACCCTCCCCTTCCATCCTCCACCCCACAGCAATCTCGCTCTGAATAATTTCAGTGATGGAAACCAGCGGCAATCAAACTGGATCGTGATTGATGATGAGTGTGTTATTGCAGAAGTGATCGCGTGAGGCTCTAAAGATACAGATCTATATTAACTTCATCTCATTCATTTATTTAGAAGGACAGAGCACATTCATCAGCTGGCCGATACAGATGATTTCCATCTGCAGGTCTCTGGTTGGAGGTCGGAGAAAGGTCCAGGATTCACTCCGCTGTCCCAACAGCACAGACTGTGAAAGACGTGTGACTAAGCATGCAAGGTGGTGGGTTGCCACAGATCAACAAAAAAGCTACATTTTTTTGGATGTTAAAGTAAGGAGGATTTAGAATACTGACAGAAACCTCAGGCAAGTTAGCATCAGGTTAGCCACAGATGCTCTAACATTTGAGTGAGCTGTATGCACATGAAATGTTCATGGTATAAATCTGCCTGAATAACATCTGGCTTCAGTTGACCAGACACACACACACACACACACACACACACACACACACACACGCACACACACACATTATACAGTAACTCTGATAACCAACTAAGACTTAAGAGAAAATATTAACAGCATTAACTTATGACTCAAAACAAACATTCCTGCGAGGTCATAAACCTGATTAAATCTCTGTTCAGATTAAACCTGAAGGGGGAAGAACTGGAAGAACTGGAAATTTAAGGTGAAACAACTTCATTTGTCACGCACAATATAGCTACGCCCTGAGAAATAGTTTATTTTGCTTTATTTTTTTAATCTAGGGTGTTTTTTTTAATTAATTCAAACCGCATTAGTCATATTCAAGGAATGTGCGCTGGTGAGCAGCTCTGAGGGCGTCATGTCACAGAATGACTGAATGAAGAAATGAAGGCATGAATGTGGAAGCTTGAGGAGGTAGAGCTGTCAGAGGATCTATTCAGCTGACATTCGCAAACAGTTTGCCTAATTCCTCATGAGCTGCTTTGCAAATTGATGACTCCAAACCTGGTGGGAAATCTTTCACTTTGCCAGGTTTATAATTTCCTGCATCTGTGTCGGTGTTGCCGTTGGACCGTTTGGGGTGTCGGAGCTGACTAAAAATAGAGGCGCTCCTAAAACTCCTGCTTGAATGGCAGAATTACTTTTCACTCAAACAAGAAGACGACCTAGTTCTTGCCTTCCTTAAAAGTTCATCAACATCTGCATTGTGATTTTAAAATAACAAGCAGGTTTCTCCAGGCCTCCCGCTTTGCATAGTGATACCACGTCCTTGCACACTTGTCTGTCCTTTGTTTTCTTAAAGAAAGCTTTGAAAATGAACAGCTCAGCTAAATGAAAATAAACTTCCACTGAATGGTTTCATTATATTCCCTGAGATTTTTTTTTTTTGGCCCCTCGATCTGTCCTTTACACTCTCTTCTCACACTGGAGCAATTAGCCCGTGTTTTCATTTTTCCGTTTCACTCTCCATGCAAGAGGGAGCAAAGAGTTATGGCACGACAACAGAGAAGCTGCACTTCAAATTAAAACAAATGTTACCAAGCGCTTCAACTGCACTTTTTTTTTTTTTTTTTTACATCAATACATCACACACTTAAGTGCGGGCTGAGATGCCTTTTGTCAGCTGAACTTTTTTTTAAGGCTGAGGCAACAAAACCCAGCATTGTACTGAACATTTATTGATGGAGAACTCAATAAATGAGGTCTTAAATAGGTGTCCTATGGAGGAAAGGCAGGATTCTGTGAGGCATAAAGAGCTAAGAACCAGACAATCCTGCATCTGTGACTCTTGTCAGATTTGATCTACTGTAGAGAGGTACAGTCAATATGCTTCCAGCATTCCGGCAATCTTGTCAGGTCTCCAATCTCAGTCAATCTTGTCAATCTCCAGTCCTGCTTGGATTCTCTGTTGTCTAGACGAGATGACATAAGGTGCTGTTTTGAGATTAAATGTCAACTCCAAACTCCAAATGAATACCTGGCTGTGCTACATGCAGTTGGATGGTATCAAAGAGCAAAGCAGAAACATAAAGAGTCCAGAAGAAGGTCGGTCACAACCAAACACCTGCATGGGTCAGGTCCCGAAAGGTCACGGAGGAGATGAGCGAGTCGGGAGAGGAACGCTTAGCACAGTGCAGGAGTTCCACCCCAGGAAGACGGCTGAGGACTAGCAGATCACATGATGACCTGCGTGCTGCACATCAGAGGATGTGGGTAATGTGGAGAAATCATGGTTCAGACTGAGCACAGTCAGGCACCAGAGCGGCAGATTCCTGGGCTCAGCTCGGCGGACCGGGACCCAGGTGCAGCCTGCTCACAGGCGCCGTGAGACAGGTCTGTCTTTAGCAGCAGGGCGTGAGATGCAAGCTAAGCGGCTGGCGTCCTGCACCAGAACAGCCCTGCCAAGTATTAACTGGAAGATCTGGGATCAAAAGCACCTTCAGAGAGATGCTACGGTAGAAAACGACTGAGCTAAGATCATGAGGCTCCATGCTGGTGAAACAGTTGGAAGCTAAGCAAACAGACATTAGATAAACTAAACAGCAGAAGTAGGCAGCGATGATTGATGCAGAGATCCTGGTGACGAGCGAGGCTCACCGGGGAGAGCCTCACCGGGGAGAGCCTCACCGGGCAGCTTGGAAAACAAAAGCTGGAGGAGACTGGACTCAAACTCATCATCACTGTCTTTATTACTGCAAAGAGCTAACTGATGCATTTAATGGCATAAACGGTTCAAATCTTCTCCCGATCGTGGCTGAATTAAGTCATTGTCTTATCGTGAATGCGCAGAGTTCATTTGTGGTTCAGGCCAGTAATTGAGGCTGTTATCGAGGGAGCTGCATTTGGAAAAAGCCTCAGTAGTTTCCGACGTTTCTCACGCTGCCCTGCGATTTCAGGACGATGAATAACGACTCTAACGCAATAAGCTGGGGAACGATTGCTGCTGTCCTCCGCCACAGAAGGAACAGTGTTTGTGCCGTCTGCACGAAGGAAGAGCGTCCCCTCAACTCAGAGGAAAGTCTTCAGAAAATTAGCAAAAACCCTTTGATTCTCTCTTTTCTTCATTAAACAGCTTTTCCCTTCAAGGTTGGAGACGGTCTTTGAATTTGCTGCTTTTGATCTGAAACCACACAATAACGACTCTGGACGTGTTTGGAGAACATTTCCAGCTCCTCGTCCTGTCGACCACATGAATTTCTGCTGAAACGTCCATGATGTGGACTGGCGGGTGGACAAAATCAAGAAGAAGCGTTTGGGGGCGTCGGTGTGCGTGTTTGGGGTTCTTTTCAAAGCCAGTGTGAGCGCGCATGTTCCGTTCTAATCAGTCTCCTCCAATAAAGCATCATTTCAGTCAGCTCTGTTTGTTTCTGTTGCACATCTGCTGCTCTCATTTGGTTGCAGACAAATTCATGCAGCTTTCCCCACAAAGAACACATGTTTAGCTCACAGACCTCCAGTCAAACACAGAGAGGAGGTTGGGACAAAAAGCCCAGGAAGCAGGAAAAATGGCTTCAAGGGGAGATTCAACGACCTGTAATTTACATCTTTGGCAGAATTTATATGAGTCAGCAGCAAAACGTGCAGGTCGTGAGCGCAGGCAGCTGTCGATAACAACAGACTGCCTGCGCACAGAAAGAAAATCCAAGTATTTTCTGACAACTTCATCAGTTCTGAAAAATGAAGGGAAACAGAGCGCCAGGCCGGCAGCGTGTGTTTACACACTGACCACAATGAATAAAACACGGACAGACTCGCTCTCCTGGGTTGCTCCTAATGAAAAGGAGATTCAAAACCCAGGTTTGAAAAGAAAATAAGACCACTTTTTTTGTTGCTCTAAATAAGACCATGTGCCCTCAGATCAGGGGCAACTGCTTTTCTTTGTCCCACCAGGCAAAACTTGCAAGCATTGCGCCAACCTTCCTGAGCTCCACCATGCAGAATTTGACCCGTATTCCCATTTCTCCCAGTTCCTCCAGAGAACTGGGTTTTATTCAATCCACGTGGAGGCCGCTGACCTGCTCCACGCTTCTGTTCAAAAGCGGAAGACGATTTTAAACATGAGGCATTAAACTTTTGTGATTTCGTGTTTTTTTTCCGAGGTAATTCTTGGTCATATTCAGCCATTTTATTACAATGCTGAAAAGTGCGGCCCTAAATACGGGAGTAGTGTTGCAAAAGAGTAAAAGCCCCTGCTAGGATTAGAATATCATGTTCATACAGGGGGCTGCACAGGGACTAACTTTTGGAAACCTGAGGAGAACATTACTGCAGACCTGTTTCCAGCTGGGCAGATGGTTTTTCTGCGCAGCGCTGCGATTGTTGAGGGACGACAAAAGAAATTTGCTCTGATATTTAGAGGAGGACTGACAGACCACAGGCACGGTGACGTACTTAAACCCTTCAGTTGCCCGGAAAGCAGGTTTGCTGCGCATAGACGCCCTCAGCTCTGCGCCCAGCAGCGGGGGAAAAGATAGAAAATTACACATGTCACGAACCACTACTGTAGCGGGTGCCTGAGCCCATCAGGGGCGCCAGCGCTGCTAAAAGATTGCTTCTGTCAGTGGCGGAATAAATCAGAACATTATGGAGTCCGTTTGTATCCTCATTTGATTTGTTACTTCTTTGTTTTTTTTTAAGGTGGAAAATGCTTTCCATCCAGCACACACGCATGCGGTTGTCCACTTTGACAATAAGATTATATCAGATTTGCTTGCAAATGGCAATTTAATGCTAATGTCTTGCTGCTCACTGTAAAATCCATAATTGACTTTCAGCTTTGAAGAGTAATTTCATCAGCAAAGCTCCATCTTTCCCACTCAGCTCACTTAGAGTTGCATGTTTTTGGGGGTGCCGGGCCTGTTGCAATTGTGGTCTGTAAAAATCAGGATTTAATTTGTCCTCTCTCCACTGCAACTAACACGGGGCACGTGACCTGCTGCCATAAACAGGGTAGAGGAGCAAAAAAACCCTGCTTGTGTCATGGATTCTCTCCAATCACTGGAAAGAGAGCACGCTGGTAATATTTGGTAATATGTTACATGAGAGCGGCACTTTTAACATGCATCATGATGTTTTGTAATAAAAACTGTGTGGACAAATAAAAACACTGGAAGGACCCAAGATTGGCTGTTATGGAGCGACGAATCAAGCACACACAGAACTTTCCTGCTACCTCAGGAGTAGCTTTGTTCCGTAACGGATTGAGATGAAGACGTTAGCTCAGTATGGAAGTGGGGATTAAAGTCAAATGCTGCTCCATGTGTATTTTAGATTGGTTTCCTTTGGTTTTTATGGCAGCAGGATCTTTGTGTGTATGCCCTGAATGAATTAATAAAGCATAATATGTACTGTCCGACTGTAGGACAACTCTAAAATAGTTTCCAACTTATCAATTCATTTAAGTTCCTATTGTTTAGCTTTGGGGATCTGTGTATGGGCCTTGGTGCTCCTAACATCAACAACAACAAAAAAAAAGAAATAAACTGATAACACAAATGTTTGTCTGCGGTGTTGACCATCAGTACATCCGCTTTTACTTGCAGCCGGTTGTTCCAGTGTGAAAACAGTCGGATCTACATGTGTGATGTTGTTTTCCCTGCTGAACATTTCAGCCCAGATGGCGCAGACCTCCGCGCATTAATATTATTTTGTTGTCACTCAACTCTGGTAACTTTCCACTGATGGAAGCGTGAGAAGCGTCCATTAGGTTCACAGAAGTCAGCAGGGACGTCGTCGTGCGAGCGAGAGGCGAGGCGTGAAGGCGAGCTGAAACGCGCGTCCTCGACGTCGGCATCAGGATCCGGTCCGCGTCTCGGTGGCGCTCCGCTCCGTGTTTTGCGCTCCGCCCCGCTCCGCCAGCTGCAGCGGGAGGACCGGTGCCGTCCGCTCGCTCTCGCCCCGTCCGTTTGTCTCCAGTCCGGCCCAAGCTTCCACTGTCTGCGCGGCGTGTGGACGAAGCGCGGAGGAGGCGCACACGGGAGCGCACGGAAAGCCAGGCTGGAGGAGAAGTCACTTCGCTCTCTCTCTCTCTCTCTCGCTCGGTATCGGTGGAAAAAGGAGGACTTTGAGTCAGACTTGACAGCCTGGAAGACGTGATCGGAGTTGGAGCTGCCAGCGAGATTCGGGCGCATCTCGTCTCCTTGAGGTGATCCTTTTTTTTTTTTGCTGTCTAGCCTCGGAAGGAGTCCGGGTGCATGCAGTAGGGCAGGAGGAGGCGCAGGAGGTAAAGGAGGCAAGCAACTATCTCCACTTTTGGACTGATCCTTCGTCATGGAGGCGTCTGCCCGGTCCCGGACCTGCTGGCCCGAACAGATCGCTCCAGCTGGAAAGCCCATCTAGACCCTCGCGAAGAAGAAAGTGGAGCGGAGCCCAGCTGTCTTTGTGCGACCCGCAGCTGAGTTTCTGGAGGCCCTCTTTTCCTTCAAAAAAAGAACGCAGAGACGAAAGGACAGGAGAGGAGAAGGCTCTCCTGGTTTGAAATCCACGCTCCTCGCCGGGGTCCATATTTTGGCACGGCGCACCCGGTAAGACACGCTTGAAAACGGATGTTTTAGTCTTTGTAGGGGGATGCCGGGTTACGCTTTTCTCAATCAATGCCGTTTACCAAGTCTGCCAGGAGGGCAGGAGGCGTCAGTAAACGGGCCCACGGGCTCCTCCGGGAGTTTAAATCCGTTCTGATCGGATCAATACATGTAGCCCGTAGCGTGATGTTATCCTGGGACCCGGAGTGTGCGCGGATCCTCCACACCTTCGTTTCAGAGGAAGTTGGAGATCTCCCCTCAACCCAGCGCCTGCATTGATTTCCCCCAAAACAGCTTGTTAATTTGACTCTCAACCTAAACGTGTATAAGAATGTTTTGTTTTGGGATGTTTCCATTCTCGTTATCCGAGGAAACAAACGCGGGAGGCAAACAAAGACAGAAACAAACCAGAGCTCGATTCAAACATTGTGCTGTGATGTTAATAAACTGGTGGTGGTGAACACACACAAACATCTCCACCCTGTTCAGGGCACCAGGAGCTGAGTACTAAGATGTCAGCTTTGCTCTCCATTTACTTCTCCATTTTGCGGCTATAAAATAAGATCATTTCACAGGGCATGTATAATTCACAGACCCCAGCCAGTCATGTGTGATGATTGGGCACACACACAAACACACACACACACACACACAGTCTTTTAGGAGGCTTTTTTTTTTACTCTCACGTGAAGCTTTTAGTAACAGGGCCGAAAAAGACTTCAGCAACCAAGCTCGAGAGGGAACGCGTTGGCCGTGTGCAAAATCATCACGCCTAAATCACATTAACACACAAATCTATACTGCAAATGTCAACGCTTTGTAGCAGTGAACATTATATAAGTCAATTAGACAATTTCAAGGGGGCTCCCCTGCACTTATATAACCGGATTTATGCAGGGATGTATAGATGGAGGTTCTTCAAAATGGCTTTTTAAATATAAAACCAAACCCAGCCGGTTCTCTGAACATCTACATCCTGAATAACAAAAAAAAATCTGCAATATTATGTAAGCTGAGTGTGAGATTCGCCTCTCCC
>CAAE01014556.1:873994-910717 GCA_000180735.1 Tetraodon nigroviridis
TACGCAGCAGCCAAGTCCTTTTCAACTCTTCCAGCAGGCAGGGACGGACAGAAATCTTGATCTAGTATCTCTGCGAGCAGTGTTGCACCTTTACCTACTCTCTTAGGATCTGTTTTTTGTTTCCTCTTTGAGTCTGGTCTCTCTGTAGTTTGCTCCTCTTGGTCATGAAGTTTTTTCCTGACAGCCTGAATTTGAGCCTTGTGTAGAATAAGCCAGCAGACTGCTGTGTGACACCTCGTCTGCTGTAGTCTGCCTCTGCAGCGGGATGCTCGCCTCAGAGTGGAGCCATATTGCGTGTGCTTACACCTCACCTCTGGCCCTCCGCTGTGTTTCTATCTTAAGGCTTAGCCCTGTGTCTCCCTAAAACCGCTGGGCCAATGAACACCAACAACTTTTCTTTTGTATGTTGGGAGAACCTCTCAGCACCACCAGTGGTGCACTGACTTCCACCATCTGCCTTTGCCTAATTCCGTCTGGCAAAGGCACATTTTTTTTTTTGTTCAGTGTTTTTTTTTGTCTTGTTTCAAGGCTTTCAATTCAGTATTTGTGTTGCATAAAAAAATCTAATAACATTCCTTTGAACAGAGCAGAACAGCTTTTTCCAAAGCTAGTCACATGTTTTTTGGCTGCCTTCTGGGGATGTTGCTACATTTGAAGTGTTGATTTTTGAAAATAAAAACCTGCAAACCCCCAAAACATCTGTGCTGTCGACATGCTGGCCCAATAAATTTAAATCAACTAAAAAAGAGCAACATAGATTTCATATGTCCGCCATCTTGAGCCATAATTCTTCATCCATCTCTGCAGCAGCTACCCTTTCTTGCAGAGTTTTAGCGCCACTCGCCCTCTGAGTGTCGTGGCAAGGGGACACAGATGCTTATTGTTGTTTCATTCCAGTGGTGCCAAAGGGGATTGAGGTCAGGGATCTCCACGAGCCGGTTAACTTCTTCACGGCAAATTTAAGAAGTCATCTGTGTCCGATGACACTGGCTTGGCGCTTTAGCGGACCCAAGGTCAGTTTATTAACTGCTGCAGTGAAAATGATTATGACATTTAATCAGAATTTGGTGCAAACCACTCTTAGTTCAAACTAACAGCACCATTTGGTTTCTCAGCGAGCACTGCAGGTTGTCCCATTTTAGATATTTATGACCTGTTATCGTATTTTCAACCTTAGACGTCACCAAACCAGATGCACTGTGCGTTTAGCTGCAGAGCCAAACTCCTCCTCACTGTAGCACATGTGGTGGCCTTTGAAAGACACTTTCTAGAGGCAGACATCTCATAGTAATTTAGTAATTTTCTTTCATCTTGCTTCTGCCAGCTTTTGCAATCAGACAAGGCTTCGCCTGCACAACTATTGGCGCCGGTGCGAATGCGGTCCCATTGAGATTTGTGTGTTATCAATTCTTTTTATGAATTATGCTGCTTGACTTTGGTTTACTCTGAGTGCAAAGTGATGCTTAGCTTCAGAAAAAAATCATATAAAAGGGTTTTTTTCCCCCCTACCCCCTCCTTTCTCCCCGCCTAAGTTTTACACTCTCCTTTGGTTTCACAGAGACTTTCAATCCTGTTGGTGAGCCTAATTAAAATTCCGGTGCTACATTCAAAGTTGTCTTCATTTGCAACTGAAAAGTGCTTCTATGTAATTACAGTAATCACAGTTTTAAAAGCAGTGGATCTGTCAATTACTCCCGCGTTGGATAATACACATATCGACTAAAAACGGGCTGTTCGCACTGCTGTAGCGACACGTCGCAAATGTCAAACTGAGCAGAATGGTTTTTTCTGACACCTGTGGCCACCTTTTTTATAGACAAGAGCTAATTAAGCAGTCAGACAAAGATGTAGATGTAGGAAAAGTTGCTTCAAATGCATCCGCTTTTGTTCTTTTTTTTATGAGTCGACTGGATTTCAGCCTATTATCGGCATTGGATTGGCTTTTCAGGACGTCTCTCTCTCAGTTGTGTCTTTGGGCTTTGCAGAGATTCTCTGGTGAACAGCATCAAGGCTCCAGTGCTCTCGGGGATGGAGGCTTGTTTCTTTTATAATGTGCAGTGTATAATTGTGATTGTTTTTTTTGTTTTGTTTTGTTTTCATCAAACATGTACACATGAATCCATCGTTCCTGCATAAGAAAGTATCCACTGACATTTTGCCTAATTATTATTATTGGATGCTAAACTGGTGGCCTCGTGGCAGCGGTGTGTCAGAACTTGCTTGCTCATGCAGATAGGAGCTCTTATGTGCACAGAATTCAATAACATATTGATCGGAAAGGTGAAAAGCTCATGATTGACATAAGGAGTTCAGGGCCAAAATGACAGCAGGAATCCCCGAGTAAATACGCACATGTAAATACGCCCCCCCCAACCCTAACCCCACACACACGCATGCTGGGCAGATCCAGCAGGAGCCCTCTCGTCGCTGAGGACATGGACCTGCAGATTTCTGCTGTGGCTGGAACAGGAGGTGCTGCTACAGCATTTGGAGCTCTGCAGACGCCATCTTGTTTGAATGTGCTGTACATTCATACTGCCACAGACAAAGCTGACCCAGTGGGCTCCAGTATTATCACCAAGACCGTTGTTCGTCACCTTACAGTAGGCAGTTGTTTGCCCCAGTGATGCTCTTTTGCTCTTATCCTGACGTCGACGCGTTTTTCCAAACTGGTCCTGTTGTCCTGACCCAGCCATCAGTGTCACTCAGACATCTGCACAGGTCTGTGCCTCAGAACGTCTCCGATAATAAACAAGTGTGAGGTGGAGCTTGCGCGGTACTGTGTCTGCTCTGCTGCCCAGTTCTTGGTGAGATGGAGCGCCGCAGCCCGGCTGCCGTGATGCTTCGTCTAACCAGAAGAGTGACTGGTACTCCTGGTCAGAAGGACCCCAGCGCTGAACATTCACAGCTGCCTGAGCCGAGGTCTATTATTCCCAGCCCGGAATGCCGAACAATGCAACAGCTGGCTATAAAACAATCTGGCAAACATGTGCACCGTGTTGGGAACAAAAAGAAGGACGTTTGCGCTCAAACTGTCTTAGAGCCTTTGGTTTTTATTCCTGCCATTTACATTTCAACACCCCCTCCTCCTCACCCCAACAGCTGTGCCAGAACTGTTGTTTCATTTCTGGAGAGGAAGGCAGAGTGCATATTTTACTTCCTAACAGCTCACTTTGGAATGTTGCAAAGGGTTTTTGGAGGATTTTACAGGTAGCCTCTTTTAGGCTCTGTACTTTCACTGACATGAAAAATTAAAGGCGCCGATCATGCATGAATCAGACTTACAGACTTATGAACGAGGCGCATGGATCCCTGCTCCGAAACCAGTAAATCAACGTTTGAGGAGCTGGAGCCTGTTTAATAACTCAAGCTCCGAAATGGCCTCCTTCAGCAAAAGGGCCGTTTATGTAACAAGCTCCGGCTATTAGCCCTTATCTGAAGATTAGCTTTGAAGGAGCTTCCCTCTCCTGTGAAGGCAGCACCTCTGGGGGGCAGTAGAGGCATCAACAGCACCTTTCATCTCATCCTGGCTGCAGGAGAGGAGGTTAAGGTCAGGCGGGATTTAAACCTGGCTCACTACCTTTTTTTTTACTTTTTTTGCTTGCCCAGCTTTTCTTCAGGCAGAGATTAACACCATCTTCCAGTGGTAGCAAAACGGCACACCATTGACAGGACATTTATTGTTTCCTTCTATATTCATTCAACCAAAATCCGCGCTTACGATAATTAAAGGGCAAAGAAAAACACCAATATGCTAAATGTAAGACTACTGTATATTTATGAAACCCAAGCTTGGTGGGTTTATGTCCTCTCTGGTGGTGGAAATCATTTTCTTTTGTGTTCTCTGATTGATGGCCAGACATCCAGCAGGACATTGTGCATGAGCAGAAATTAATAAAGTTTTGGATGAGCTCAGAGTTGATCCTTTCTGCATCCTTCACTGGTTTCAGTCCAGCAGTTTTGTTGTAAAGAGGACGAGGCTTGTCTGGGTTTGTAGCCGACCGTGACAGCATGTGGTTTGATTGTTACGATGATGTGAGCGAGGAAATAATAGGTGAAGCGTGACTGAGAGAAATGTTCTTGCGAATGGAAAAAAAAGAGAAAAAATTTAATTCATTATGTTTTCAAGAAATGCAATGGGTGAGCAACAGAAAAAAAAGAAGCTGACAACACTTTGCTTTTAATGTCACCGCTCCCGCCCTATGACTGACAAATTAAAAATTTACATTAAAAAAATCATTAGCAAAAATCTGAACTCAACTGACACACAAGCAAATATTTCCAGGAGGATACCATAGAAACAGGGTACTGGGAGCCTCCCGAGGCCTTTGCTGAGACGCCTAGCACGGCAGAGTCGGAGTCATCCAGCAGTGGCCTCCGTCTGGCAGTTTACCCAGAGCACATCCTGTGGGAGCGGGAGCTCTGGAGCCGGCTGCACGACCACATCAAACAATGGCTTTTTGTTGTAAACAAAGCCAGGGCAGCTTGCCAGGGGCCCTCGCTCTCTTCCCTCACACTCTCCACTGGATCCAGTTTGTCCACCACCGCAATTCTGGACAAATGTGCCCGATAAAAATGAAAAAAAAGAAAAAAAAAGTTTCTCCCGGGAGGATATTTAAATTGTAATCACACAAATAGTTGTTTGACAGTGCAGAATAAAACATTATGTGCACTATTTTTGTGGCCATTGGAACTGCTGTTCCAGCTGTTGTGTCTAGGGGCTAATGTTGCACATAACACACTTTGTGTAGACACACAAGTTGATTTTCTGTTTTGGAGGAGTGTATTATATAGAGATAAACAGCATTTGTAAATAATTGAAAGTCTGTCATTTGAATTTTATTCCTTCAGCATGTAAGATGTCTTTTCTCATATTTCATATGTGATTTCAATTTTTTTTTTTTTTTTTAATGAATAAGATCAAATCAGTGTTATACTGGGGCTCTGAAAATAACCCTGGAGTTTGGAGAAAGCCACCCTGTTTGCGTGCGCTCAGCGTTTGGGCTTTTCTCTGCCCACCAGTCGAACCTTGTTACGATGCAAACCAATTCCTGGTGATCAAAGTCTGCTCGGAATTATCTGTGACAACATCAGCTCGTTCTGACTCCAAACTCATCAAATATAGAAGCTTAGTGAGACACTGGGGCGTCAGACACGTACCGCTGCAGTGTCAGTCATTCTTTAAAACTAAAGAATAATTTTTAGTTTCCTGACTATGTGTGGCTGTTTATACTTGCTGCTCGTTGCATTGAGGATCCTTCTGCAGCGGCTCTCAAGGAGAAACCAGAACTTTGGACGTAGGCACGTGACGATCACTCAACACTTTTTTCTAGGATAAATTTTCCACCACTGCCTGGTTTCCTTCCTGACCTCTTGTAGACCAGAGTCCCCCTGGACCTTCTCCCACTCTGACTTTCTGTACTTGGAGGAGACGGAGTCTGCCGAACGGATCGGCAGATGGAGGAGACATTAGCGATCCATCTGGCTCTGAAATCCAGCGAGCGGCATAGCGAGCCCACTTCCCCCCAGCAGTCACTAAATTCCCCTTCTCGCCTGGAGAAAACACAGCACGCTCAGGTACTCAGCATTAAAAAATGTTCCGTGCTGTTGGCTCTCTGGACTCGGGAGTTAAACTCCGGGAAGAAAACACAACCAGCCACTTGGAGAAGATCCGCGCCCGGGCTGCAATTGTGTTTAAACTCGAAGCTTGATGGTCCATTTGTCTGTGCCTTGTCCTGGGAGGAAGTGCCATCTCATCTCACATTGCGCAAATGGTTTCAATGCACGCTAGTGTGAATTCTAGCAGGGTTTTTTGTAACTGCCAATTTCCATATCAAAGTGTCTGCATTTCAATGGTGGGGAGAAAGAGAGAGAGAGGGAGAGGGAGAGAGAGAGAGAGAGAGAGAGAGAGAGAGAGAAAAACTTGAGCTACCAGCCCCCACACCCTCCCTCCACCCGTCTCCTCCGAGCAGTTTTGTCCTGATAAAGGCTTGCTGCTGCCTCTGCTGCTGGTGGAGGAATGCCGGACTCTGCAGTGGGTTTTGTGCGTGTGTGTGTGTGTGTGTGTGTGTGTGTGAGAGAGAGAAGCAAGTGTCTGCGCTGGCGACGCAGCACGGCTGCCGTGTCGCCCGGCCGAACGTGTACTTCGTGCAAAATCATTTGGGTGCCACGCTGAGACGCTTTCACGCCGAATAAAGATTTTTATCTCCCGCTAAACATCCCGTTCGCCATTTAAGCCCGTAAACACCCCCCCAAATCTGCATTTTTACTCCGTCTTTGAGTTTAAATCGTAAACCAGGATGAAAAAGCTGTTCTGTGCGGCTCTTTGGCCGCAGAAGAGCCTAGACACTGAATCATCCTAGATGGCTTTCAGGTGCTTTCTTTTAACGTTAGTCTTCTTTTCCGACATTCGGCAGATTTGCAGGCCTTCGGGGGTTTTGGGACCCCCGAGTGGCTGATCGCTTTCGCCTGTTGCAGAGATAATATTTGTCCCCTGTTTTGCGCAGCTGTTGCTTAACCGTGAAAGAATGTAGAGCGACGGTGTTTATTTTGATAGGTCTCTTCTCTGTTCCCCTCCCCGTCTTTGTGTCCTCCGATGCGCCGCCTAACGCCTGCTGCAATGTTAGAAAATCTCAAAGCCTGGTCAAACCGAAGAACACAAAAGGACGAATTACAAAAGGAGGCTTTCCGCATGTGAATAAGGGCCGGCGTTGGTGGATTTGGGAGTGGAGTTGCAGCATGTGAGGGTGTTATTACAAAATGACGGGGACTGTAAATGCCACCTGGAAGCACAGGAAGGGTCAGCGGCCTCCTAATGGTCATCTCTCTCATCGGTTAAATCACGAGCCAACCTGCCGGAGAGGGGGCCTTCTCTCCCTCCTTTGTTTGGACGAAATAATGCCGAGCCCAGATGACAATGCCAGAGTGGGTGTTTTGAAGCCAGAGTGCAGGAAGAAGCTAAAAAAAAAAAAAAAGAAGAAAAAAAGATTTCACCTGCCATCTTCACTCAAGCCCGCTGGGTTTGACAGCTGTCTTGTTCAATTCTTCTGACACGCTTGCTGCAAAAAAGTTGGACAAACGAACAGACAGTGAGGAGGACAGGGAGGGAGGGATGGAGGGAGGGACGGAGGGAGGGAGGGATGCATAATTGAGGCAGAGGACGATTATACCAATAGTTCCAAAATATGTCACCAGTCATCTTGCTCCAAGCTGCTTTTTGAGCACTGATTTAAGCCAACTCTGGCTAATGGATGCGATCTCTGCAAGTTAATTGGCTGTTAACATTGCATCAGCGTTAGACAACTCCACAAATCGGATTCTTGTTTAGAAAAGAAACAGTTTTCCTCGAGCGTTCCTGATCATCCTGCTCGTTGGTGCTTATGAAGTTATTAGAACACGATGATAGGTTAGGGTTAGGGCTTAGGGTTATTGTTGCTTTTGTGATTGTATGTGACATGTTCCCACTCCAGGAGGTAATGTATGCAGATTATTAATAATCATGACCTAGAACATGGCTGAGCTTCTGGCATTAAATACTTATTGTTAAGCGTCTAAAGTCTGTTGGCTAACTGCAACTGAACCAGATCTTTGCAAATGTAGCTACTGTTAAAGACCAAGAGTCACTTTTAAAGCGCAGAAGACAGAAAGTTTGTTTATTATATAGAAATCCTCCAGCGCTCCTTCTCTGGCTTACTCCAGCAATTTTGCCAACATTTGCAGTTATTTTATTATTTTGGAAATCATCGCTGCACTTTTTTTTCTGTTTGTCCAACTATAGTGCAAAATAAAAAAAATAATAAATAAAATAAAATAATGCTTCCAGGAGAAATACTTCCTGCGCCAGTTTTCTGTCCAGTGCTTTTTCTGCCAAAGTGTAATTCTGTTCTCTGCCCCTGTTGACTTCACACCAGTCTCCATCTTCTCCTGTTAGCGATTTGATGCATTCTCATGCAACGACTCCTGACAGCAGCCCGGAGAACACAGCTCTCCGCCTCGTGTAGGAGGACAGGGCAAGAGCGATAAGAGCGGCGGGTGCAGCAAGTTTGTCGAGTCGAGGAGAGGCGAGAAGGATGAGCAGAAAACACGCCGCTGAGCCGAGCCCGGGTTGTTCAGATGATTAAAAAGCTGCTGAGGAGGGGAGCTACATGCATTCTGCTGTGTCGAAGCTGCTGTCAGCCGAGAAGCTGGTGTCAGAGCTCCTCCTGAGATGGAGAGTGTTGCCCTGAAACGGTCTTGGAGGGAGTCTCTGATTATGAGGGACTGAGCCTGTCATTCAAATGTGAAGCTCTAAAGAGCTGTCTGCCCCCCCTACTCCCAAACAAGCTCGGCTTGATTCCTTTTGCCCCGAGAGCCAGAAGGAAGAAGAAGAATACAAAATAGAGGAAGTGTTTATTTAACAAAGTGCTTTAGGATGAGTTTCTCCTTTCAGGATAAAACCCCACATAACCATTTTCACCTCAGTGGTGAAATGACAGATGACTGGAACGAATGATTATGTGTTTGGGAAGTAAACCTGACAGATAGATGCTCGGTCTCGCTCCCCTTTTCCAGAAAAATACATCAGAGGGGGAGAAATCTCTCCCATGCTTTCAACCCCCCCTCCCCCGCGTTCTTAAAATGACAGTTAACTTTCACCCGCTGCTTCAAAATGGATGTTTAATGATCAATGGCAGCTTGGCGTTGGCTCAGGTCTGGCAGTCACGCTGCTCCTGCACACAGTCGACGGAGAGCTTCTGCAAAGAGGCCAGCGGCACCTACGGAGCAGCGCTCCTGCTCAAGAGGAGGCTGTTTCCTTGAGTGATGGGCCACTGGAGATCCCTTTTGCATGGGGTGTGTGTGTGTTAACCCTTTAGCACGTGCATATCTCCCCCAGTCAGGGAGCTGTTGTTGGGGTGTGATGGATGTGCCCCGGGTCTTTAGGCCTCATATATCAGAAGATTAGCGCTGACCTGCGGGTAGTCTGGGGCTGCCCCCGCAGCTTCTCCTCCTGTAGCGTTGGGCATTAGCATACGAGAACACGGCTCTGTCTCACGAGGACACAAAGATAGTGTTCTTTATTTGCTCCCGCCATACCAAAGGTCTCAGGAAGCGTGCAGATAAAAGGCTGCAGGCTTTGTTTTGGTATTAGCCGTGCCTGACAGGTCGTCCATCAGCCGCAGAGATGCCTCACTCCTCCTCAAATTCCCAAGCAGTTTCATGGAATTATCATAGAAATTGAGGTTCAGGGCATGTATCGATGCAGGGAAACCTCCTCCTGTCTTCCTTCATGGTATTCATTGGTCTTATAAAAATGTAAATCACCTGACTGATGTGGTGTAACGTGGCAATACCTTGATTTGCTTCGGGAAAGAAAGGCGATGAAAGGTAAACTGCAGAATTGATGCTGGTTTTTCTGAATGTGACTGACAGTCTTTAGGTGCACATGAGATGTATGGACCTCTGACATGAGCGACTTAGCTGGCATCAAAAGCATAACTGCAACATAAAAATATTCCAAAGACCATCTTTTCCCCCAAAACAGAAGTTTCACTACTGAATACAAAATGGCTCCTCTACTGCTTTTTGTGTGTGTGTGTGTGTGTGTGTGTGTATGTGTTTGTGTGCATGTGGGTGTGTGTGCACGTGCACGAGCACCAGTGGCTTCAAGGTGATTGTCGAACCAGCTTCCATACTGATTGCAATGTCAAAAATCAGTTTTTGTAGAGGCAAAAACTCAAAATACGGCGAAATAATAATTTTACCTCCTCCATCAGTGCACTGCAGCAGATTTATGCAGAAAGAGAGTGTCTGATGTTGATAGCCAGCCGTGGGTTTTTATGTTGAAGAAGAATGCTTTTGCTCCCGCCTCGTCCCCCAGCTATTTGATGCTCGTGCCACGTTGCCGGTGCGTTTTCAAGGTGAGGAGATATTTGCTGTGGCCCTTGAATGCTCGCCGGGCTTTGATTGGCAGGTGTTGTCGCAGAAGATGAGAAGTGGAGAGTCGCGCTGTAAAGAGAATCTATTACCTTGGATGGCGAGGCCCCGTCTTTTACTAAGGACTCAGTAAGTCGGCCATTTTGCTCTCTATGCCTGTGAAACAGTTACAGCAAGAGAACAGCTTTCAAGCTTGACTTTTGTCCTCTATCTATCTATCTATCTATCTATCTATCTATCTATCTATCTATCTATCTATCTATCTATCTATCTATCTATCTATCTATCTATCTATCTATCTATCTATCTATCTATCTATCTATCTATCTCAAGGAGGTCTGATTTGCCCCCTTGGAAGAGGACGTGTTCTCTCTGAGAAGCGACCATGTTGGTGTTGATCAGCCAGGCCCATCAGATCGTGGTATTTGAAGAGGGGAGTTGTGATTGCTAATCACGCCACCGCCGCGTTTTAATTAAGGGAATCATAATCATTATGTGGTTGTTCATCAGAAGCGCTTAAAAGGAACAAACAACATAATTAGGCAGTTATTTTTTATCCGTTTTTGATACCAACAGCATGCACTTCTTTTTTTTTGTTGTTTTATGTACTTGTACTGATTAAATATATCAAAACCTGATAGCTCTTTCATGGGAAGCTTTTTGAAAAGCTCCTTGCCTGAATTTGATCTCTGAAAGAGATGGCGCCATCATTTAAACTGAGCAGATATTCAATGAGTGGGCCTCTGCGATGTGCCCCCAAGACCTTTGTTAGGACATTTTAATTACAGCGGAGCTGGATGTAATTGATCCGGGCTTAGAGGGATTTTGCTGTCAATGAAAATGAGCCCGGGCGTTAATACTGCCAAGAAAACGCTTCTACCTCGGTGCTGCGCTCCCGTACGCCTGTTTGCAGACCCCGCCTCAGTTCGATAGTGCCTTTCCAAAATGGGGCCTGGCGTGGACCTGGCGTGTCTTCTGTCCACTTTCTTCCTGTTACTGCGTTGTCACCCAGCGGCTTAAAACTTTCATAAGGCTGTTAGATAATGCTTCCCGATGAGGCTGAATTATTGATGGCCTTGTTCATACGAGCAGGACAGGCCAGGCTTTTAACTCTCTGAGCTGCTGGGTCTCTTATCCCGTAACTAAGGGACACCGCAGAAACACCCAAAGGAATGATGTACTGGAGTAGGAAAAAGCAAAAAAAGGGCAAAAAAAAAAAAAAAACAAGCAGGAGGCTGAAAATAAAATAAAAGAAACAGGCTTTCTTTTGCGCTAGCGTTGGGCTAGGCCACGGCAAAAGGGAAAACTTGGCAGCAGAGAAAAACATCGGCTCCACAAAGCATTCGGTGTGTTTCTGACGCGCTAAGGAGTGATATGGCGGTTGTGTGTTTGTTACTTATAGTCGTTGGTTTTCAAGGGAGCACACGCAGCGCACCCCTACTTTATTTTGTTGAGACAAATGTTTCAAGTCGGCTGCCTTTGTGAACGCAGCCTGCTGATGTTGTGATGTGAAAGCTGTTATTGTGTGTTTCTGCAGGGTTGTTTTGTAGACGGTGGGGGGGGGAGTTTGAATGGACACTTAGCCGCGTAGCCAACCGAAAGAATTCAAATCAACAGCCATTTGGCTAATCAGCCTGAAGAAAACTGCCGCCAGCTTGTCACCAGTGGTGTGAGGAGTTATGACGAATGGCAAATCTGCTGGAGCCAGATTGAAAGTGCACCTTTCATAGTCGTCTGCCCGTTCCCCACCAACACGAACAGTTTGACCGAATTTATCTCAGAGCTATAAAGAGCGCAGCTGAATCGCTAAGTAGTTTTTGTATGGCGGAGAGCCTCGAGCCATTCCTTTGATCCTGAGTGACAAACTGTGAAATACTGTGCAGAAAAAGGGGCTCGTGGACACACGGGTCAGCCAATCGGTCCAAACGCCCGTCGGTGTATCCGGCTGCCCAGATTCTTACACCTCGTCATCGTTTTGGTCCGTTCCCATACGAGGAGAACAAAGGGACAGAGATCCTGGTTGTTGTCAGGGTTGATCTCAAAGCTCTTGGAGCTTTTTAATGCACCACAGCCAAAAGCTGAGCCAAAAAACTGCCCTTTGCCCGCCTTTTGGTGGAGGTTTTCTAAAATTTGTCAGATTGGATCCATAGTTTCGAAACACATTTCCTCACAGTTGTGTAAGTATCAGCATTAGAGCAGCCTAAAAAATAATAATTAAACAAAAATGTTTTCACTATTTGTTGTGAATAGCAAGAGTGAGGCTAAATTAGGATACGGAGGCGAGACATTAAACCTGCTGAGTCTCATTGTTCCGTACGACAATGAGGTGGTTTACAGCAGGGAGGGAATCAAAGGCAGCAAATAACCACAGGACTGGTTAAGAGAGGAAGAAGACAGCAATTACATCTGAAGAACGAAGAAAAACCAGGCCGAGCTCTTCCCCCATCGTAATACACAACTAATTCAGTTTTTATTCACAGCAGCAACTTATCAAAGGTAAATGGTTCAACAGATTCCAGTTCTGTATTTGCGATTTAGCCTAAATTTCAGTCAAACATCTGTTTAACACGAAGAGGTGATCTTTAGCTTAATTCATTTTCAAGAACTGCCTGACTCTTTTTTTTGCCCCAGAACTATTGATACTCAGTAAACTCAGGATTCATTTTCAATGTCAACGTCAGTAATTTGTTACAATTAGGCAGAACCAAGACCAAAAAGAGCTAAACGGAAAAATATCAGACTCAGGATCAGCCAAAACTGCAAACCAATCCTTATTTCTGTCCTCTGCCGCCAGATGTGTGAAGGCATTTTCATGTATGAATGTATGTGTGTGTGTGTGTGTGTGTGTGTGTGTGTGTGTGTGTGAGAGAGAGAGAGAGGTGCTGTATCCAAACCTGTAAGAAGAATCTGTCTAAAATCTATTGAAATCTTCTTCCACAGAACATAAATCATTTCCACAGTCTGTGCTGGATTTAAATAAAAAAGTCCCCACGTTTTCATGACATCCATTTAGTTACCATGTGCTTCAAATAAGAGAAGTGGAAAAAGTCAGAAGCATCGGCTGCTGCTGCCGAACGCTGCAAAACCGACGCCAGAAGCGTGACGTGTTTGACTTTTTGTCACGGCTGATAATAAGAATAGAAGCCAGGTCGGGGAGGTCTCGGTGAATCAGGGGTCGTTCCAGGTTTGCAGGCAGGTACCGAAGTTTTGGGTCCCGGTTCAAGTGGCAGGAAATCAAAAGCAAGAAAATAAGAGGCGAGAAACAGAGCAGCCTCGATAAGCTGACAGGAAGCGAAGCGAAAATGGGCCGCTGGGATGCCTGGAGGACGGATGAAAAAGGCAGGTGGGTGGAGAAGGTCGGGGAAGCGGCACCGCCGAGCAGTGTTTAAAAAGTACAAAGAACTCGCGCTTGGGTGAAAGTGACCGTGATGTGTTGCAAAATAATTCCGCCGGATGAAGGTCGCACATTTAAATAGCACCTGCTTAAAACCATCTGAGACAACATTTTAGATGTAGAGCTGGAATTTTCATCTCTGAAGACACGTAAAAAAGCCTTTCAAAGGGAAATAATAACCCCTGACCAGAACATTCCAAGGAATTTTTCTTTCTGTGTGTGTCAAATAAAAGTACTTTACACCTTTGTGCCATCAATGTAATGTGAAAAGGAACTTGTGTCTGTTATCCTTAGATGGATACAGCCGGACAAAAGTACTCTGGAGGGAATTAAAACTTATCAGAGCAGTCCTTTCCTTCACTGGAACGCCGCGTAAAGGGGCTGGGCTGCCACGAGGAAAGGTCTGAAGGCCACGCAGAAAGGGCGAAAACCAGGCAGTGATTCGCAACACGGAAGCGTCCTCATTTCCAAATGTATTTTTTTTCCTCTTTTCCTCATTCCTCCCGGCACACAGCAGCCGTTTGAGGCTCCCGTCCCACCACTCGTATTTCCGCCGGCAGGATCAAGGATAGGAACGCAGAAGCCTTCCGCAAAACCTATTACCGGCGGACACGCGGGCCTTACTGAATATCAGCTATCGATCGGCGGCTGCAGCAGGGCGGAGGGATCGGATGCATCAGGGCGGCGCTGAGCAACAACAAAAAACCCAACACACTCAACTCTCAGATTTTAGTCTTTGTTTTTTCTGAGTCTCAGTGTGTGAGTCATCACGCGTTAATTTTGTGCCCAGACAACAGAGACTGCAAACAGCCTCCGTCATCTTCCTTCTTATGCTCTTTCATTTCCCACCATTTTCTTTCACGATGGGCTGAATGAAAGTGAATATTCCCCCTCAGTCGCTTCAGTTCCTCCACTTCACATGCTCTCTCCTCTCTTTCTTCATCCATCCTTGGAACCGAGATGCAAAACAAGGCGGGAGGAATGTGGAAATGTGGATGCAATTTGAAAAAACCCGGAGATGCGTCCCAAGACATGGACGCACGGTAAGAAAAGACGCAGGTCTTCCATCCCCTCCTCCTGCATTCCGCTGCCTCCACCCACAGAGAAAGCCGGGGCGTCGAGTCCACTTAAGGTCTAAAATAGCGTTGCCAGGAGCCTCGCGGGGCTCATTAGGTCCAGCGTTTTGTGTTTTTTTTTTTTTTTTTAAATAGCATTGTGTTGTGGCCGAGGTACAAGAGGAATTAAAAGCAAATATGTTCGGTTCCCTGGATCAGCCGCTTTGAACACCTTCCAGCACCAGGAAGCGGCCCTGCTGAGCAGAGAGTGGAATTCTGTCCGTTTTCACTCAAACAGAACCTTTCAGGATTGATTCAGAGGCACTTCTCAGCAAGAAGATTCCGGGCTTGACTTAGGACCCCTTCCAGGATCCAAACATGCAAATTAACTTAATTACAGACTCCAAATTGCCCCCAAGTGTGAGTAAATAGAGTGTGTATTGTGTACTCTCGCAGTTACAGGTAATGTTGTGTAGTCTTTTAAAAATGAATGGTAAACAGAAATATGGGGTGATTTCAGTGATATCAAACAGGAAATCCCAGCTTTTTATCCATTTCTCTAAATCATGATTGTGATAAGATTAAAAGTGCAGCTCTGTGGGGCTCTTTGTTTGGTTATACTTAGAGCTGCTGCAAAACTGAAAAAATACTGTAGAAAATCCCTCCAGGTTTTAAAGATCCACTTGCTGTCTTTAAAAATAGAAAATAATTCAGTTTTACAAACTGGCTGGACAAGTGATGTAATTTTAGCCTTTTTTATTAGTCAAGCAATAATGATTTTAGCAGGAAAGTGTGATTAAAAAAATTATAATTGATTAAGGTTGTGATGCTAATAATAAGTGCTTCTACAGTCCTGCTAAATGGACTGCACCCTGCCGAGCCAACAGAAAGAGGGCTGAATGCTGATGGAGGGAAGAAAAAAGTCTCGGCAGTAAACGAGAACTGTATCTGTGTCACGGAGGTGATGAAAATGAGAAGATTGGGTGTAGGGGAAGCGAACTGCTGCAGAAACAATGCACCGTTTCCAGCCAAATAAAGCCGGACCGCTACAGGGAGATGAGATAACCAAGCAGTGAGCAGCCCAGATGTACAGCCTGTTGAGTCAGAGAAATTTGGACTTAATGTTTTTCTGATAAGAATAAATCCCTCCCAGGCGCTGCAGCGGCTGAGGTACGAAGGGGCGATGGAGACGTGCCACTGTACCGCTGAGTTATCTGACAAAGGCGTTACATGAGAATTAACCCAAAATAAGTCAGCTACTTATCCAACCGAGCTACAGTTACAGTCCCGAAGGAACTGAAAATAACAAACTGGTTATTGTCGAATGAAAATGGGCAATATCGCGGTATTTTATTCACTAATGTTACGTTTTCTGATGTTTAAAATTTGCCTCAGTTACATTTGAACTGCCACTGACAGACCTCTGACTATCACCCCGTCTGCTGATTGTTTTAGTTAATCATCCATTAATCGGTCGGCCCAGTGGGAAAAATGAGAAACACTTCATTAAAGCAGAAACCAAAAACTAATAATTATAATTCTATCTGTTTGATCCAATACTAAAAGAGTTTCCTTAAAAAAAAAAAAACAAATCTAGAATTTTTTAAAAATTGTTTTTAGCACAAAAACGAAAATTTCTAAAATATCAATATCAATTTCATGCTCTCTCACTATTACTGAAATCAAATCAAATTAGTTTTTAGTTACACAGTCAGCCAATTACATCTCAGGGGGACTCAAAATACAGGCTAATTTGCATATTTTCCACATTAAAAAAAAAACCTAACTAAAATCTACCCTTCCCTTTTTTCTGGCAACCAAAGTGTCGATTTCTCATTAAAGCGTTCTGTCAGCAGCTCGGCGTGAATGGGATTAGTGAGGGGGGAATATGAAAATAGAGCTGTAAATTTACCATCTGAACCTCGTTCTGCTGCGAAATTGTCAAGTTTTGGTGTGCGGTGCTGAAATCGGGGACCTCTTGTAGCCGGCAGCAATAACCTCAAACCCTCATCCGCTCCAAAAAAACAAAGTCCGAAATAAAATTTTTGGAAGAGGAGGAATCTCCGAGCCTGCTTCCAGTTTTGTCCAAGATGTGAAGAGATTTTTGTCTGTGGCTTTTAGTTGTGTAAATGACATTCGATCATTAAAGCATAAACCGCAGTCTCTCATCCTGGTATATTGTCCATTAATATGACAGATGTTACATGTTAGCATTTTCGTAGTGTCTTCACTTTGCTTCTAAATGAATGAAAAAAAGAAGAAACTCATTTTTCAAGTGTCATTTTCCCTAGAAAGTGTGAACATCAACACATCACCTGCTGGAAGCATGTTACAGTTTTCTCCTACGTGTGCGTGTGCGTGTGCGTGTGTGTGTGTCACCAGTGTTTAAGGCCAACCGTGGTTTCCGCTGGGGGAGAAAAAAAAGCAGCAAGCTGGCTGTGAGCAGTGTGTGTGTGTGTGTGTGTGGGTGTGTGTGTTTGTGTGGATAGAGAGCAGGCTGGGGAGTGCTAGAGTTATGAGTGGAGGAGGTGAGAAGTGAAGCTGTCAGTACATTTATAAAGAGACTGATTAAAAAAAAAGGAACCTGTGTTTGGTGCCAACGTGGAGCTGCTGGCCGCTCGTCTTTGCTGACCCGGCTGCTCACCCAGCTGCTCTGGGGTCAGTCCATTCACTCTGGTGACAGGCACCAGCTTCCACGCAACCTGAAGCTGAATAATAATAAACCTAAATCAAGGCCCAGTTTTTCCTTTGTTCCCCCACAAGTCCACGTGTGCTCTAAAATGTTCAGTTTGACCATCAAAAAAGTTGCAGAAAAACAGTTTTGATAAGGGTTTTACAGCTTGTTATAGAAGTACTTGAGAAACTGTACAAGTAAAAGAAACGTGGCAGAAAAGGTTCAGAGGCGAGCGGGACAGATGAACTTCACACACCCGCTGCAGGAGAACCTACAAGGTTCCCATTTTCTGTGTCAAATGGACGAGAAACGTCGGCGTGTCTCTTTAGCCTCCGTCTTTTACTGCAAAGATCAGGCGTACGTTTGAAGCGATGGATGAATAAAAATAATTAAACCGCGCTGCGTTTGTTGCAAGTTCAAGTGTAGAGCGTAACGCGCGGGCAGCGGTGGACGGAAGCAGCCGAAAGGGAGGAGGCCCGTTTGCACGTTTACATAAATTAAAGTAGCCATCAAACAACGGAACGTATAATTCATTAACCTGGTAACAGCAGGAACAGCAGACTTTCATCATGTTTCAGCTTTGACTTCCCTCGTTTCCGTTTGAGCGCCGATCATCGCCGCCTTCGCAGGCTGCTCAACACTAACCTGGCTGTTCTGTCTTGGTTCGTCTTTGTTCTTGGCACTTTCCCGAGCTCTTCTTTTAAGCGCAGTGTCTACGTTTCACCAAGCCCATCTGCCCGCTGGCGCTCCTTCTTATCTGCTGCCTCAATCGTTTAGCCCAGAGCTGCTAAACACACCAACTGTTGTGCTCTTTCAGCAACCCAGCGAGGGCTCTGCACCTTTTTCCAAGGCTGGATCGCCTCAGATGTTTCACATCTTCATGTTTTCTCCAACCAATTGCCAGTTTATGCCTGTTTAAATTCTCCACAAACCCATTTTGACCCTCGCTGAAGCAGAAACGTCTAAACGTCCCCATCTTAGAGTACCATTTGAAGTAAACCAAATTTTTAAATGAGTTGCAATCAAAAGCTGAGTCTTTTTGGATCCGGTTCGGGTCCAAAAACAACATTTTGTCTAAGTTTATTTGTCCACATTGCTTGTTTTGGCTGACTAATCCTTGACTAAAATAAAGTATACTGTTTTTTTCTTAACATAATAAAAGACTGGGAAAGAAAACAGACCATTAAAATGTCCTTCCCCCCTCTCTGACAGAAATAATAAAACAATTTTTTTAGGTATAATTAATTGTAGTTTCAGCTGATTGTAACTAAAGGCCTGTAAGGTGATGGATGGTTTGACCTGGACTCAGGACGCTTTCGAAGAAGTCGTAACTGCTCCGGCTCTTTACAGTTTCGAGCTTCAGATTACGGCCTGCATTGTCTGAGACCGGCCGGCTCTGAGTTGAGGAAGCGGTCTCGGCAGGCCCGCTGGCAGCCGGAGCGCTCTTCATCACCGGAGGAGCCGAGGAAATGACATCACGTCCCCGCAGGGCCAGGAGGCTCAGCCTTGACGGGACTGTCATGACAAAAGAGCTCCCTGGGAACGCCAGGCTGCAGCTAGGACGGGCCGTCTGGAGGCTGTGTCTTGGTTCCTCCAGCTTCTCCTCTCCTACTTCGCACCCCATCATCCATTTTCTGGTGTTTGAGTTTCTCCCTCGCATGTGCGCCTGAATCTAGGCCGTGGGGGCGGGGCAGAAAGTCCTCCAAACCAACGCTTGTTAGAAGAGTGGGAGAAGGTTCATTGTGCTGGCCCAACAGAGACGCGTCTCTATTTCACCGGTCGGGTTTTCAAGCGCACACTTACGCTCTGCGCATGAGTTTTGTCCTGCTCTTACTTGATATGTATGTATGCGTCTCTTTCGCCGTCTCCTTTTGCTGTCGACAATTGAAAATAAATTAACATTCCTCGGCTTTATTTTGCTCTCCTCTAAACCCGCAGAGAAAACTCGGAGGCGAAGCCTGGAGGTCAGGCTGTACTCACAGGCTGTCAATCCTCCGTACTGACCCCGCCGCCCCCTTCTTTCTCCCCCTTTCATTCTTCTCCTTCGCCGCTCTCCCTCTCCCATCTATTTAGTCTCCGCTGGCTTAGGACCCCCCCACACATACACACACAAACGCCTCTCCAGCTTGAGTGAGACAGACGCAAGCTTTGTGGACGCAGACTCACAATCATTAAACCGGCTGTTGCGCTCAGCCTGGTGTTCCACGTAAAGACATGTGGGCTGTCCCCTTGCATCCATTAATTTTAATTATATTTTAATTGCCCTCCATCCTCTTTTAAATGCTTGCTTATTATTTCTATCAGGCTAATGTGAAAAATTGGCCGTGGACTGTGATTTCCCCCATTATCCTAACTGATGATACGTCCCCCTCCCTGAGTTTCCACTGGGTTGGTATCGAGGACGGAAGAAAAACAGATGTACAGAATGTTTGCATTTCATTTTTCATGGCTGGGCGGATTTTTGTCTCATTTCCAGAATTCTGTACTGTTAACAGAGAAGAAATCTTGGGGGAGAAGTTGTTCCTTAGGAAGAAGAGCTCACCTGCTAATGAAAATGAATAAGTTTTATTAAGTCAGTGGTCTTATAGAATTGTGTGTTTGAGCTCATTACATATAGCGTAGGTGGTGACAGTTAGTCATAGCTGAGGACTTAAAAAAAAAAAATAGCCTCGGTGGAACGTGGTGATTATTATGTGGAAATTGCTGGCTGTGAAACAACTAACCTCAATTCTCAGGCTTCGAGGGTGTGTGTGTGTGTGTGTGTGTGTGTGTGTGTGGGTGTGTGTGTGTGTGTGTGTGTGTGGGTGGGTGGGTGGGGAGGTGTTGCTGTAGTTAATTCCTTAGCCTGGTCTCCGTGGGGGTTAACGATGCCTCACTTATCTCTCTAAATCATTTTCTGCATGAGAACATCTGAGCCCCCCTCCACGCCGCCGCTATCAGCCCCCATGTCCCCTGATGTGAAATTATGATACGTCTGTCAGTGCTCATGTTAAACATCTTGGGGTTAGTCGCTTAATCCTTTTATCTTTAGACCGGACCGGGTCACCGCCGAAATCCCACCCAGCACTAGACAGATGATGGCGTTTTTGCCCTCCACGGGTTTAAGGAAGAAAGAGGACCTGTTGCTCGCCTGGAGCGAGGCCCGATCAGGAAGAAAAGAGGTCCGGGGCTAGCCTGGCGGGCTCTCGCCCCCTGGTGTCTGCAGGGTCTGTGTGGCTCAGCAGGCCAGAAGGTCGGAGGCTGGTCCCCCCAACAGTCTCCAGTCTCCTCCTGTCTAACACCATTATGCGTGGCCCTTGTCCGCCGTTCTCGTATTTACAGAAGATAAATGGGCGAGGAAGAGGTCTTGTGTGTCTCGGAGGTTTGCTATTGTGCTGCTGGAGTAACTTCTGCAAAGACTCAACCTCGTTTCTCCTTTTGGATCTTATCAGAGCAGGTTTGGACGCCACCAGCAGGGAAACAACTGCGGGTCGAGATAAAAGCGCAGAAATATCCCGGCTCGCTGGGAGCTCCCCAGCCGTGGTGGCCTCCAAGGAAAATAAACTCTGCCCGGGCCGGCCCGAGACGGTTCTGCTGTATACTGTTATTACCACTGCTGGCAAATCACCGGCAACAGCGGAACCAACACTAACCCCGAAACTTCCAACATTCTCTGACTTCTTGTGTTGCCAAAAATATCGGACCGCATTAGCCGACTGCTGCGCTGCTCAGATTTAGCCTCATTATAAAATAATAAGCACCGTTGATGGGCCGCTCTTGGAGGAGCGGTTTTCAGGAAGAGCGAAGTTGGTCCTGCCCTCTGCGCGTAACCTGGTCGCTGCCCTGGGGCCGATCCGGCATGACACCGATACACACGTGTGTTTCCGCTGGGGAGATATTAAATGACGACCGCAAGAGAATAAACAAGATGCATTATTCTGCCATATGTGTGGACGCTTGTCTGCATGTGTGTCCTGGGTTACGTGTGTGTGTGTGTGTGTGTGTGTGTGTGTGTGTGTGTGTGTGTGTGGTATTTCACATGCCTGCTCGATGTTTGACTTCAGTAAGAAGCTTATCTGTCTGGCATGTGTCCATCTCAGGCTCGAACCTTTGGCCACTTTTTGCAGACAAAAGCTTATTCTCCCCCCAAAAAGCCAAAAAAAACAAAAGGAACTTGCAAAAGCAGCTGCGTCTCCAACGGCATCCGTGTCACCAGAGCAACGAGCCGGCTCCCTCCTGCAGGGGTCTGATAATTAGAGTGGGAGAGGCATGAGGGACACAAACATGCACAGCAAACAGTAAAATTGGAAAAAAAAAAAAAAATCATTTTTCTGTAAAAAAAATCCAAACCTTTTGTTATCAAACTGTCACCCAAGCTTAGGAGAATCATCTAACCTGTCGTTTTTATCCTGTTTTGTCTTCTCCAGATGAGAGGATAACTGCTGATGGCACCCATCGCTGAGGTTACTCCAGTCTTTTCCCTCCCCAGCCGCAAGACACCCAAACACCACAATTAGTCACCTGACCCGTGGAACGTTCGCGCGCGCACACACGATGGCCCCTGCGCTGTGGAGGTGTCCGATGTTCCGCCTCCTCTTGCTGTTCTGCTTCTGCTTAGGCGCCACGGAAGGTGAGTTACCATGGAGCTTCGTGGCGGCAAGTGGCGCTAATGCGATTCCGTTCAACCTTTCAAGAAGCTACTTATCATTCAGCTTCTGAACGTGATGAATTTATTATCACGCGCTTTCTAGCATGTGCTAATAGTTCCACTTCAGTCATTTTTTTTTTTTTTTTACATTTGAAATGTGGAAAAAAAAGTGGATGAATAGAATTGCGGAATACTTCTGCCAGCCCATCTGCTTCTCAGCTCTTCTGTATGACTTTTTCTGACTGTATTGGGATGCACCAGAGCCGATAGAATACACGTGTTTTCTGCACTGAAATGATTTTGTGCAGGCAGTACACCTGCAGAACTATTTACTGAGCGCCAGGCATGAGAGCCAAGAAAAGTGAGTTTTTAATCATCTTTGGTTCTTGTTGCTTCCTGCTCTGGCTTCTGATTAGTAGATTCAACTGTCACGAAACACTCATCTATCAGAAGCACTGACGCTGCATAATCATGATTATTACACCCCCACTGTTGAACTTGTAGATCAAGTAACCCGGAATTGCAGATTTGTGTTGTGCCAGGCACTGATTAGAGATGCCGTGGATGTCAAAGCTCCTCTTTTTCAATGTCGGATTCCTTTCGTGTTTTATTTTCGGTGAGACAGATTGCTGCGGAGCAGGCATCCTTCAAGTAGAGAGGCACTTTAGGATAGGGAGGATAATTTTAGATATCAGAGGAAGGTTTTACTGAAGCGCTCGGAAAGTATCTTTCTGATTTATCCCGGCTTTTAGAGGAATAGTCCCGTTGAATTCCTTAAAGAGAAAAACTGCTTTGGTATGCAGAAAGTCCAGGTTTAGAGTTTCAGTTGATGGGAGGGCTCTCAGGCATAAGAATGCATATTTGCCCATCCATCAATAACGGAATGTGTGCGTGCGCGCGAGGGCGTCTGGAAACGATATCCGATTCTGTCCACATACCACTCACCTTCAGCCCGTCCTGCCCCGGGGGCTGGCATCCTAGCGCGTGTGATCTGTGTTTCCGTCAGAGCCCCTGCAACAAAAAGTCGACTTGATAATTACCTCCTGTCCCTCACCAGGAGCCACTATAATCAGGTTATTCTTTCCACTCAGGACATTCCTGCTTCTCTGAAGACCAACTGTTTCTCCTTTTGTCTCCGTATCGACTTCCCCAGGCCATTATGAAGCATAAGGAGCAGCATGGCCTTTGTTTTCAAAATCTTTATCGACCTGGACAAAATCAAGTGGGATTAACGGCTACCAGGGAAAATGTAGCAACCATGGATTAGTCAGTTAAATTTGGAGTCCCTGCACCGCACATCAGCCTGCCTAGCTTTATATTAATTATCCAAAAACAGCGGAATGACACTAGCTCCGTTTCCAAAAACGGAGATGAAGAATTTTAAACAAGATTATCAGACGCTAAAGAACCAGAACGGGTGCGACCTCCACGGGTGTGATGGGGGAAAAAAACCCCACACAGATTACCAGGTGGAAAAGGGGATGTTACAAGGAATTTAATTAGCCGTGTAACTCTCAGTCTGCTGTTTTAGGTTGCTGAAGGTTTTTTTTTTTTTTTTCCCAAAGCGTTTTAAAGGTCCACAGGTCCAGCAGCAGCACATGCAGCATTTGTTCAAAGTTAGCCGGTGAAGTTAAAGCTCCAAGCAGCCACGGCACATATTTCCCTCAGGGGTTGGTGGAGGCCAGACCTCAAAGAGATCCTAGATTGGAGCTGCTGCAGGTGGTCAGGCACTCTATTCCAAGTTAGTCACCTGAAGTTTGAAGATTAGGATTTTTCAGCCGTCGCGGCTCAGCAAAGAAGAAGTCAATAACTGCTGGTTTAACGTCTTCAGCAGTAAACACACTCTGAGCCACCTCATTCTCAGCATCGCTTTCCTGAGCCAACTTGCAGCTTTCTCCATCGTGTCACGAACAATGGCTCTGGGATTTCACGGCAGGTTTCTGCGGCCGCGGTTCATTGTCACTGCTCTTTCTTCCGTGACTGCGATGCCCCCCCCCCCAAAAAAAAGAGCCCTTTCCTGAGCTGTTGTGGCTGCTGCAAACATCTGAGACAAATAAGCTGCACTGCTATTTCATGAGAAACTGCAAAAAGCACCACATGTTGGGGCAGTTAGAAATTCCTCCAATTTGCATTAGGAAGGTGGGAAACACTGGGTTGAATTAGCTTAGACAAAGGAAGAGTGAAGGTGTTAACATCAAAAGAAAACATCTCTGACGCCCGTCTGGGCAGCAGTACTGAACAATTAGGCTCTGCATGAAAGATATACATAGATTGAATGGTTATTAATTTATATTTTGCACAAAGCCACCACTGCAAAACAGAAAGACCGGCATCCCCAGAAAGGCTCCTTATGCACATCTTTTTTTTAAAAAATTATTTTCTCTCCATTTCCTCCGCATCCACTTATATAACTGAACTGTGAAACGATGCAACTGCTGGAGAAAAGTAGGCCACGCAGGTATCAGATCTTTTTTTTTTTCTTCTTAAAAGGATCCAAACCGCCCAGTCTGCAGATTGAAAAAGAAAGGAGATGACCAGATTGAGCGAGAGAAGCCGTCAAGGTGACGGGAGAGCAAAGGCGCACAGCCACTTCGGGTGAACCAGAGCTGTTATCTGAGCCCTCAGAGTAAAGAAAGGAAGATTTAGGGAGGATTATGTCGTGAAGTCAGTGTCAACACTTTAAGGTGGCTCCAGTCTTGTTTAAATGCCAAAAGAGGAAAGTTGGACACCTCTGCCTTGGGATCTGAATATTACACAGAGGGGAAATCTAGAAGCTTATGTGGTTTGCCGTTGTTGGCTTATGCATATCTGCACATATGCTAGGAGGATCAGAGCGGAGACGCCGTGTTTGTTTTGGTGCGGCGTGGGCAGAGTGTGCAAATACGGAACATTAACGCACATGGTTTTTAATGAAGACACAAATTTATAGGGAGAATATAAACACAAGTGGTTTATTTCATTTTATAACAGCTGAACTCAACAGTCGGTTGAAAGGTTAACAACGCAACGTTCGTCTCAAGTGTTGCCAAACACTGTGCTGAAGGAAGAGACTCCCTCATGCCACACTGGTATTTTCAGTCCCGGGGTTGACCAAACGAGCGAAGCCATTGTCTCCTAACTCCTCTTTTGGCCCTGAGCCACACAGATCCAGTCTGTCATCCATTGATATGTTTGACTTGCCATTTAAAGCTCAGGCTGAAGCTGCAGCGATCATGAATTATCAGAGAGACTAGGGGACATTCACAGATGACTGGTCAATCTGCGGCGAAAACAAGCCCAGAAGAAGAAAGAGAGGAGAGAGAGAGAGAGAGAGAGAGAGAGAGAGAGAGAGAGAGAGAGAGGGTAGGAAGAGAGAAAGTTCCCAATGTGGGGGGTCTGACCACAATCTCCATGTGTGCAGCGCCCCTTATTACAGGTTTTGACAATCTGCTGTTTAACTTGGCAAATTTAAAATTGCGAGTTGACGTGAAATAGAAATGAATCATTAGAGGACATGAAATCAAACCGAGCTGCACCTAAAGGAACTGCCTAGTATTTGTTTCCTGGTTTCCTCCAACAAAATAAAAACAGAATCCCGTCTTAATAGGGTCTTCCCAGATTATGGCAACGGCCAGTTCTCAAGTTTGGTTTTATTCTGGTTACAACATCGGCAGCACCAGCCAACTAATACGAGAATGGATTTTCTCCTGTCTGGACAGAATCTGGCGCTTCATCACCCTCGATTGTAAATGTCACAGCAACGCAGTCTCCTGATGAACAAGCCTGGTTGCAGCTATTACATTTCATTTGTTAAGCATGCTTTAAGTCTGTCTCGCTCACGGCCTTTGGGCTCACACCCCTTGTATAAACATTGACCAGATGCCTGCCTCCTTACCTAAACGCTGGCTGCAGTTTATGCTCCCCCAGGCTCACTAATTCAAAAAGGAGGCTCCAGATTGCAACCATAAAGTAGTTTAACTTAGAATTCAAACTTTTTTTTTTTGTGCCAGGTGTCAAAGGCAGCATGGCAGGAGGCTTCATCTGTCACAACAGAGTAACACCTTTAATCTTAAAAGGAAGTGTACGGGTCTTCTTTAGAAACTCGCAGTTCTTTTCTGAGGACTTGTTAGCATTAAAAAAAAAAAAATCTTCTTTTGGAACAGAAACAAAGGAGGTTTATTAGTTAACACGATGTCGGGTTTTAGCAAAGTTTGGTTTTTGCTTTTAAAAGGCTTGCAGGCACCATCAGAGTTCATCTGATGAAAAGTGTAAGCACAAGCGCTGTTCAAACACACCAAAAAAGCAGACGTGGAAACGCTCACCACCAAAGGGCCGTTGCAATCTCAGCAGATTGTTGTTTGACTGAATACCTGCGGCTGTAAATTTAGTTTTAAGGAACTGGAGCTGCAGCTGTTTTGTTGTTGCCTTTTTTTTTTTTTTTTTGAAAGGAGTGCCTAATTTGCAAGCGAGTTGTGTAACCAACAAGTACAAGAACACAGTTTCCAAGAGAAAATGTGAAAATGATTTGACTGATTTAAATAATTTTTTTCCGCCTTCAAATATGATGAATATTAATGATGCTAATCTAGGTTAAAACATAGCTTCTCTCAAAGCTTTTGAACACAAACGTTCCTGATATGTCTGCTCTAAAGGCAAAAAGAAGAATGATACCCCAGAATGGTGTCCGTTGCTCCCTAGCTTTCCAATTTGCTCCTGCCTCTTACAGGCCATGAATGCATCTTTCTTTTACATTTGCCGTATTAGTAATCTCCTCAGGCTGGGAGGCTGTGCACTCGGGCAAGACTGCACGTTTTTGGAGCAGGAATTAAATGTCACCTCAGGGCGGGTCAGCTGCAAACAAAAGGCCAGCGGCCCATTTGCAGGTATAAACAGTGCGAGATAAGGAAACCCCCTTCTGGTGTGCAGGAAATTGAAAACTGTGCATGCATGCGAAGAGTTCTACACAAAGGACAATGTTGTTTGCTTAATTCCGCCGATACGGAGACGCCCCCTCGCAACGTTGCGTTCAAGGCACGCCGACCTCTTCAGAGAAGTGGGGCTGGACGCTCTCTGCCGTCAAGACCTCCCCATCTGCACATCTCTTATCAGCGCTCCTGTTTTCCGCTTGCATTGACTGAAATGCCCGCAGAAGGGAATGCAGCAAGGTCAGGACGCTCGAGCCAATCAAAGTGGTCAGTGTTCCAGAGATAGCTAGGAGGTATTGGCAAGCCTGTTGCCTGCATGCTTTATTTTTGAAATTTTTGAAGAATGACCTGTTAAATCTGGGGTTGGGGTAGTCTGACAAACCCATAGAAAAGGACACATTGAATGCAATAACTGCAATAAATAATTAAAACATCTACTAAATAATAAGAGATTTGATTATTTCTGCAAAATATCCTGTCGTCTCATCTGAAAAACCTGCATTTCTTCACATTGACCAAAGATTGCAAAAACCAACACTTCAGACATATCCAGGATTTACAATTGACATTCAGACTGCAGCTGAAAGCTTCAGCAGTTTATAAAAAACACATTTTTGATATTCAGACAGTGTCATGTTAGCAGATTAGCTTCCTCCCTGTGAGATATTCCCTCCTCTATAAATTCTTTCCTCGGCAAACTGTCCAAACACAAACTGACAGACTGCATATTTATTGATGAACAGCAGCACCCTGCTGTACCGGTGTCTGGAGCTGGATCTGACACTCCTGATAAGGGTCATGCTTATCAAAGTCAGCACAGAGCTCCACCTTAACTGCATCAGAAATTCCACCAAAAAAAAAAAAATCACGCGGCACATATGTCAGAGATATCACAATCCAAACATCAGGCAGATCATTGCGGAGCCGCATCTGTTTGTACGCATGTCACTCCATCAGCTCTGCTGTAAATGGCGTGAAAGTGGTACGTCTGGGCTGCTGGGGGGGGCTTCGTGTCACACCTGTGCCCTCCATCACAATTTTTCCCTCATTATCATCTCAAAGGCTGATCTGTGTTGGCCGTCCTCCTCGTAGGCTCCGACTCATTATTCATGTAATCCATGCTCCAGTCGCAGCTCCACCTGACACGCCGTCTCTGTGACACAGCGAGCACGCCTCCAGGCCGCCGCTCTGCGCTGGCGGTGCCGGGAAGAGGAGGCGGGGGGTTGATTACGGTTGAGAGCTGAGATCCAGCAAACCCAAAAGCAAAACCTGCGCGCGACTGAGAGCCGCATTTCTTTTTTTTCCCCCCGCCCTCGGCCCAGAGGGAGGCACCTGACAGATTCCTGTACATCTTCTGAGTGGAAAATCCAGCTTTGAGTTGAAGATTTAAGTTCACGGGGGACAGTATTGAGTTTGAGAGGAGTTAAGCATCACTCAGGGAAGATCAAACCTATGAAAACCTCAGCTGCACTCGGAACATTTCTTTAACTCCGTTCTTTCTGCATGTTTCATCAACTTCTCTGCACAAAGACTGATGCTATATTGAACGCAGAAATGAACTAATTCTGTCAAAAATCAACCTCTCTGGGGAACATATTGGACTTTCTTTCATCCTCCAAATCCGAACCTTTTTTACTTTAGAAATGGTTAGCCTCTGACGGCTGCTTGTACCTCCGTGAAAGGGTTGTTTTTCTCAGTAGGCCCTACAAGGTGCTGAATTATGCTGCGCTTTATTCCAAATGAGACGTCAATGGAACGGACAAATTAGACGTTGCATCCGGTAATGTCTTGGCAGCTGACTTTCCTCTTGTCACTGTGACTAACATTAGGCGTAGATCCCCTCAGCAATTACACAATCAGAGTATTAACGATGTGATGATGCTCTTTTCTTCCCCATGGGTGGATTTCTTTAAAATTGGCTTGCAGGGTCAGCGATTATCCAACCAATCGACAGAATAAAAGACTTGGATTCCAGCAGACAAATTAAAAACAACCCCCCCCCCCCACTCTTTTGATTATACTGCTTCTTTCGGGTCTCACTCTCTAGTCAATCACATATTGACAAATGGAGCTTTGTTGTCATCTTTACCATTTTTTTGCCCCCTGTTGCTCTCTCTCTCTCTCTCTCTCTCTCGCTCTCTCTCTCTCTCTCTCTCTCTCTCTCTCTCTCTCTCTCTCTCTTTCGATAGATAGATTCCCTTTTCATTAAGATCTATGCAGCACTTATGACCAACATTGCGGATGAAATGTGCAGTATCATTATTCTTGGATTACATTGGAACCAGGACTGATCTGTTCCCTGGCCAATAGCAATCATGCGCCCAGATCCAAGCATTTAGAAATGGCTCTGTCGTATTCTGCTCTCTGCTGCCGTCATACTGCGCTGCTGCTGCTGCAGAGGTTTGCCTCCACCCCCACCCTCACCCCCACCCTCTTCACTGCTGGTCCTGAGTCTGAATATGCCTCAACAGTAATTAGAATTCACATCCTGCTTTGGATCCTCTCTTGTGTGCACAGTGTTTCTCTGCATCATGCCCTGATTTGACTTTTGGTGCTGCTTGAAACACCAAGCATAACAGCATACCTTTAGCCGCATAAAGGTTTTTTCCCCCCCTCTAAAATGAAATACTTTTACTCCAAATTTGCAAACTACTTTTTGCGCGAGACCAACGTTCCTGTCCAATGTTGGTAGAATCTTGTCAGCTGGCCCGTTTCCAGGAAAACAAAACTTTTGGTAAAGTAAATGTATTTTGGGGGAAACTTAAACTAGGCCACGAAAATGAGTGTTTTTGATGCATGCCAAGTTTTGCAGTAACACATCCAACTAACAACCCAACAAACAAAGTGGTTTGAAATGTGCTCAAACCCCTGACAGAAAACTTTACAAAACTGATCTGATCTGCTCCCCGTCTCTAAGTGGAGCCATCTGAGGAGTGGAGTGGCAGTGTGATCAGTCACTTTACGCGCTGCAAAACCTTGCCCTCGCATCCCTCCAAGGAGTCACATGTCAGTGTCGAGCAGGTAGTGTTTTGCTGGTGCTGCTTTAATAATGTTTTTAAAGAATGCATCAGACAGAACAACACGGCCAGGTGCAAAACAATCACATATTACCTTTGGAATTTAAATGCTGGAAACATCAGAGAAAAAGAGACGATATGATCCTGAGCTTTGGTCTGACCACAAATGGACTCCCTGTATCACCGGTTTCTATTTTAGAGTTCTGATATCGGAATCAAGCGTGTCTGATGGCAGTCATCTGGGAAAGGCAGGCGTAACCCCGAGGTCTGTGGTCTTGTCTGACACTGTCTTTAGAAACGATTCCCAGCAAGGTAGGCTACAACAAACACTAAAGTGTCACAGGAAATGGTGCCATATGTCCGACTATGTTTGCACGGTGCCTTCACGTTCCACCGACTGAAATGAGACATTGCGACATTGCAGAGAGAGAGGCGCTCAGGGTGTCAACTGTAGTTGCAAAAGCAGGTGTTATTTTGCAAATCCCAACTCTCCCCTCTCATCTCACACCTTCGCCCAGCTTGTCTCTCGCTTTGGGTGTTCAGTCATGTGCTACATTTGCAAACTTAAGTTGCACGTTTGAGGTGGTGACACTGGATGCCTCAGTCATTTAGGGACTGCTCAGTTTTGAGTCATGTGCATGGACAGGGAAATGTGTTTGTGTCTTTTGTAATACACAAAGGATTTCCTACAATCGTCACATGAGTGGTTTTTCTTCAGAAGCGTACTTGAGTCCCCGGCTGGCTGTCAAAGTATTCCAGATTTATGGATTAAAATACTTTGAGAAAGAACAAAAAAGGATGGACTAAAGAGTCAAAGCAACAGCCATCAGCGTACTTTTGAAAAACTTTACTCACCAGGGGAAAACCCGCTCCAGCACTCCGGATGCTGGATTATGGAGGCATCCCTGCTGCTGTAGGAAGAGCTTGACACTTTCAACCAGTAATATTGGGAATGAAACAACACAAAAAGACAAACAATCTTGGAGTGCTCCCGCTGCGACCGCGGCAGGGGCACTCTTATTTGACTAAAGGCTACACCCTCCTTTATGCTGCAAAGAAAGCGTCTCTGTCTGACCCAAGCTGGGAACAATAGGGGCCAGCCTTGGGGAAACAGGACCATTTGCATGCAGCTGTTTGCCGTTTCCAGGACCACAAAGACCAATCAAAGGAGCCTTAATAGAGGATGACAAGCATCAACTAATGCCTTTGCTCTCTATCTGTGTGAGCCCACAACACTCTGTCTGCCCCCCAAAAGATCCCTTCCCTTGGACTGCCTAAACATTCCTCCATTTTATTCTCTCTTTTACCATCTGACAAATGAAACCAGAAAAGTTTGTTCAGGTTAAAGGTTGGACAAGACTACACTCTTGAGATCCAAACCAATGATAGGGCCAGCTTGGCCAAAAGGCAGGGGTTCTCTGTTTCATCTCCTTGGTTTTAAAATCCGCCAAGCACTGGCCTGTGGACAGCTTCACTCTTCTGTGCCACAGTGCCACTTCCAATTTCAGAGGTGTTGATAGAAAACAAAATATGTCTGAGGATGTAGAGAACTGTCACAGTTGAATTATTGGCTGTCAACAGAGGACCAAAAATACCCCGAAAACACCTTATTGGGATTCGTACCTCGTCTGTAGTTTGCTCTCTTGAGCTCAATCGAGGGCTTTGCAGAAGGGTCGGTGGCGGAAACGTAAAAAGCTACTTTTCGCAGAGCCGGTCACTGATCACAGAGTATTTGGTTCCACTTGGTAGTTTTGTAACATTAGATACCGAAAACGACTCACGGTGAGAGAGAGAGATTGGGTTCTAGATTTTTTTTTGACATTGTTTATGCCTGCAGTAGCCCTTCTGTCGCGGTACTAAAATTTTGGCTAAGCTGAGCCATCACAGAACATCAGATGAAGAACAGAAACAATCTGCCTCTCTTTGAAAAGTCCTGATAAAACACCTTTAAACCTGGGGAATCGGGACAAGAGAACATCTGCAACAAACTTTAATGTACATAAAACTGCAGCTCTCAAGCAAAATCCAAAAATATATGAATGCCATCTCTCCTCTCCCCCCTCCTCCATGTTCAGAACAAGAGGAAAAACTTATTCATGGATGCCTTCATTTTTAGCCAGATTTTTCATTACTTGGCTAATTACAAGTTGACAAGACAGTCATTATTGAGGCTGAGACTATCCACACTTTGGAGAAAAAACAATTTGTTCTCCAGCTCGCCACTGTGGTCTTGATACTCCCCCTTAATTGATGTAGTGTTAGCCTATGACCAGGAAGATCTATACAGGCGCGGGAGGCGGGGGAAGGCGGTGGTCGGTGAGGCCCGGGTCCCGATCAATAGCTAGCTGTGTGTCAACAGCAACATGCCATCATGCTAGTGTGGTCTGATGAATGGTCAGACAGAAAGCCACAACTGCAGACTGCATGCACGTGTCTAAAAAAAAAAAAAGATCTGTGCATGGAATTTTAAAGCTTCACAAAAGGCATTCTTCTCGTCTGCTCCCTGTAGCCGCCATGATAAACCCGTCACTCCTTCCATGAGCAACAGCAGGCGGGACAGTTATTAGTCTCTGCAGCAAAGCTGGTGACCACTCTGGTTTTTATCATCCACCATCCGAATGGCTGGGTAATTGTAGAGCTTATTGGAATGGATGGAATGACCCCACAGGCCTCCACTTATAGTCCGGCCACACTGACGTCTCTTAATGAGGTGATAAACAGTCTAGCTAAGCAGGATCTGCTGCCCATTAGATAGATCATGGTTTTATAATGAAACGTCCAGTGGCGGAACGCCAGAAAATTTGTATCGTTTTCATATTTCATTATTCTGCTACCACTGCAAGTGTCTGTGAAACTTTCCTCCTGACTTTTTTTTTTAATGTTCTCAACTCTTTATGATTCACAGATGTCAGATTCTTTCCAGTTTTTTAAAAAAAAAGATGTTTTCTCCAGTGTGACATGATGGACTGACGTTTGAATAGCATTACGGCCAAGCCAGGCGCAGCGGGCCGAAATGACTAGCAGACGTGTGGGTTGTGGGGGGTTTTGGGGTAGGAATTTCAAGCCGGAATCAATGTAGCTATAAGCAGTTCAAACAATGCTAATTGCGTCGGACCCTGACTGTCAAAAAGTCTGAGGATAATTGGAGTGAGGGGGCAAAATGGACCCGGGGTGGCAAGCATTAGTACATGACAATGCTTGGAAACCAATGGGAGGAGGAAAAAGGTAACAGGCTGAAAAGAAGGCTAATTAGCACAGAGCGGGCTGGAAAATCCAATGATAGCTGCCCCCTCAGAGGTCCTCTATTGCTGCAAGCAACGGTGATTATTGACAGTTCATGCGGTGCTTGGCATGTGTGCCTTAAATAGAACACATTTGCAAGACCTACTTTGAATTTTAATTGTTTTGTCATAATTTAAGACAGCAACATTGCTTTATTTCTCAATTTAACCTAAAAATTATTTAATGACTGCAATAAAATCAAAGCATAAATTATTTAACTTTCTGGTCGCCCTTTCATCTGCCGTCTTCCACAGATGGATTTGTTCCTCCTGTGTGGAATCTAACCTCTTAGATTGCCAACACTGTAAAATGGATTATGTTACAATCGCCTCTTACAGGACTGTACCTCCGTTTTTTTTTTTTCCAGCGCTACAGAGAAAGTAAAGCCGCTGAAACAAATAACAAAGGCTGTTGTGTAAAACCGTTCTCTGTATGTTTGGACGGGTCTCGTCTCTGTCGTGGGATCCTCCAGGTGGAGGCCTTCTCGCTGTCTTGGTACGCTGCCCGTTTGCTCAAGAATTTATGAGGTTGCTAGCTCTTTTCACAAGACTTCCATTCCTAGCCAACGTTCAACAACCACAGAGTCAGAGAGATGAATTGTCTTGACTTTCCCTCCGTTCCTGCATGCCGTGTAATGGCCCGTCTGTTTAAAACTGCAGTAAACACTCAACTGCTCTTGCCTATTTATTTTGTGCCGTTGGATTTCTAACCGCATGTGTGGTCCTATTGTCTTGGAGCGTCGTCCTATTAATTTTTATTTTCCTGAACGTATTTTTCTTTATTCTCGCTGCAGGCTTCAGCCGTGCGGCTCTGCCCTTCGGCCTGGTCAGGAGAGAGCTCTCGTGTGAGGGATATGCAATTGATCTCCGTTGCCCGGGGAGTGACGTCATCATGATCGAGACGGCAAACTACGGCCGGACCGATGACAAGATCTGCGACGCTGACCCGTTCCAGATGGAGAACGTCAACTGCTATCTCCCCGATGCCTACAAGATTATATCACAAAGGTAAAACACAGGGAAGCGGAAGGATCTCATTTCACGAGCTTGACCAGTAGCTGAGGACACCTCCTCCAAAACAGCGCACAAAAAACGTTTACCCTCACTCTTCTTCTATAGTCACTTATTCACAGGAGAAACTTACTGACACCCTTTTTTTATGCCTCCACACTCCTTAATCAAGTCAATGATGTGGGTGGCGTTTTGATGCTCAGAAAACTGGGTCGCATATTAATTCTGGACAGGCAGGAATTGACATCCATGAGCGGGAGCTCTTCACGCCAGCTGCGCTTTGTTTGATTCATAATCGGTAGACGGTAGCGAGTCACACCGACATCTCCTAATCCCACATCTAAAACATTAGTCCTGCTTTGTTCAAACACTTGAATCCAACAGGAATGCCATTGCCCCAGGTACCGATGTCCACCTCCCCCGACAGGCCAGGCCTTTTAACTGATTATGATAAACATTAGCTGGACTGATACTTATCCTACAAGTCTGTGTGTGTTTGTGTGCGCGTTTTTAAAGGGCATTGATTGATCTATTTATAATTGTTACCCACAATTGTTGTGCGCCGTGCTGGCCTTTAGCATCATAGCATCAGAGAGCAGCACCTCCGAGTCCTGGCCCTCATTTGCTTGTTTAATCTCATGAGATCCAGCACTACAAAATAGCTCTGCAGCAGAACAGCTCCTCCTGCCTGACTCTGTCTCGTTAGATTTAGAGTTCAGTCTACTAATGCTGTAACACGTCGACGACCTGCCCTCGGTCTGACTGCATCCTGCTGCACTTCACACCAGCAGGGTCTCACTGGCTGGAGCTGCACTCCAAACTTATCTCCACTGAAGATCCCCTGGAGGCAGCGTGCAAGTAAAAACCTTCAGAAGCTCTCCACCATGAGCCCTTAACGAGGATTATTCCAACGATCCAGATCAGAGGGAGCAGGCTCCTGAGCGTAATTAAGGGTGTTGCGATAACAGGAAGTATTGAAGCTTTTTGAGGCCCTGATTGTTTCTCCATCAGTCTGCAGCAAAGTAAAACAAGGGAAACCGACAAAGAGTGTCGCATTAAGGGCTGACGAACTTCCATTATGAGGCAAGATTAGCAAAAGGCAACATAGACAGATAAACAAACATTAGACAACATTGGGGAGATCGACATAGCAACGACGAGGCAAAGTGGCAATCCTGAAGAAAAGTGTTTACTAGCAGCCTGTGCTTCGCGACAAGAGGCAATTAGACAGAAATCAAATGGATTGAGATTGGATTTCTACCTTAGAGCAATTTGTCGAGTAAAATATCGAGCTGTTGACAAAGAAAACGTGGTTGGAGAAAAGAATTTTAGTTAAAAGAGACGTTTGGAGCAAGACCTCCAGACGTTCCTTCTGCCAGCCCAAGTATAGCAGGTCCATGTGTGACCCTGTTTCAGTAGCCTCACATTCTCAGTCCCACTGCAACTACCAGAATAAATCTTTTCTTTGAAAAAAAAAAACCCCAACATGTCAAAGTTGCTCTAGAAAGGACTAAGATGCTAAACTTAAATTAGCCTGTGCAGATTTCTTGTTAAACCGCAGCTGAAACAACACTGTGTCACGCTAAAGTTCCACTGGAATAAAAGAAGCAGGTTTTTTTTTTACTTTCTTTACTAAAAAAATAATGAGAAGTATTGGACATTTGGCAAAAATATACAATAACACTGGAATGCTATTTTACTGACTAGTTAAATAGGTGGAGTGTTATTATTATTATTTTTTTACTAAATGTTATTAAAAAAAACATTACTTGCTAAACACATTGTAAAAAATATCATCTGTATTTTTGCACCACTCCATTACAGATTAAAGTCAGCCCAAAACAAAGATAGTACTGATGAATGCTTCCCTTTGGCTGGTTTTATTATTAGGTAATCGTCCCTCATTCATTATCGTGGAAGCAGTACTGCAGCTTATAAAAGTTAATTAAGCATACGTATTTTATAATTACCCATAGCAACAAGGCCCTTGTATGCTTTCTGAGTGGAACAGCTTTGAATATTACCTTATTACTGGATTACCTCAAATGTTTATTTTACCTATTGATGCACCAACCAAACCAAATGTGAAGTCTAAAACCCTAAAAATGCCTTATGTGCTTGAAATTTTGGGAGAGAAGCAAAATAGATCCACTGTACTAGTAAATTGAGAATTTTAATACTCATAATGCACACACTGGTTGGGGAACAGGATGTCACACACACATGCCCATGCACACACAGAACGTCACACTTTAGTTAGATCATAAAAGAGAATCTCTTAAGTGCAACTGGCACTGAATATGATGTTTAAACCATCAGCAATGATGCTGTTTGCTTATTTCATAATGGACCATGCAATTTAAAATTAATACATAATGTCTCATAATCCATTAGTTTCAGTAGAAGTGTTTTAATAAGAAAATGTCATGGTGCATTTCGAGTGGGGCCTCAAAACTGAGGACTCCCTCTGATGATGAACACACACACACACACACACACACACACACACACACACACACATGCGCTAGCGTGTACAAGCATCTGTTGTTGCCATGAAGTGAATTGTCATTTTGCATCAGCGGCGAAGCCTTTTTTAATTAACTAAAAGTTCTTTGTAAGCCATGCCCTGTGTTAAAACTGTATGTATGTCCTGCACAAATGCAACTGACCTTTTGAAATATTTATCTCAGTGCAGTTTTCTGGTTTGTGTCTCTGGTGACGCTATTATCAATCCTCGACTGAGGGGGAGCCCGACTCCACCTTCACACTATTACCACACCAGCGGAGTGAATCCCCTCTGCTGGTCCCTTTCTTGTCCTCTGCCTTTGCACTTGTAACACACAGAATC
>CAAE01014556.1:911183-1004943 GCA_000180735.1 Tetraodon nigroviridis
ACATACAGTTTTTTCAGTTCAAACTGTTAAATCTACAAGGACCTTCTTTCATACTGGACGGTACAGTACAGTATATAACCTCTCCAACAATGAGACATTCATGTTGTGTTCAGGTACGAGGCCACGGTTCCCGCTGCTGCGTGTTACCGCCACCTGTCGTGTGTGTTTTAATAAACACTGTCCTCCTCAATGGTGACGCGAAAGTGCTGCGGAAGGAAAAGGCCAGCTCCCGATTCCCGGAATGCCTTTAGCAGCTGCCTCACTCTGTTATCCATTATCACATGCTTACTTTTCTTTAACGCCTTTCATTCTCTCTGCCGGTCGGACAGGGCCTAGGCTAGAATGTGCAATCCTGGCCCGGATTTCATCGATTCCTTTTGTAGTCTTGACAATGAACTTTTCTCCCCTGGGTGTTATTCATGTTGCTGAGTGCTGTTGCTTTGGGGAGACGTGATGAAATCTCTGGTCAATTTTCTTTCTTTTTGTAGGTGCAACAACCGTACGCAGTGTGTGGTTGTCACTGGCTCTGATGTCTTTCCCGATCCATGCCCTGGCACCTACAAGTACTTAGAGGTCCAGTATGAGTGTGTTCCCTATAGTAAGTATCGCCGTGCAGCTCTCACACTGACTCTTTACTGTGTGTTTTTATGGTGTAGAACTGACAGATGTGCTGTAAGTACAGTCCCTCTAGCTGTTTTACAGACAATCCCTCAGCAGAACAATGGAGCTATTTACACGGTGGTAATGATGATTAATGAAGCATTGAGTGTTGCAGTCGTTTAAAGGATCTACTCTCGATGACTACTCATTGCACTGTTTTTACAACTGCCTCCATTGACGCTGTCACATTGTTTTAGATTTGTCCAGGTTCTGAGTACGGATAGTACACGGTTTAGTTTTCCCAATTTTTTTCCCCTAAAAAATGCTGATGTCTTAAACTCAGAAGATCTAAAATTTATCTCTTCGGGGATTATTTGACCCTCGAGCTATAATATCTACAACAAAAATTCTGGCAGTTCTCTCATTAATGTGCTTTCTGCAAATGGTACTCCCATTCCTCAGCCCAAGCTCTTTTTTTGTGAAGAGGCATCACTCCTAACCTAATTTCTGAAAAAGACAAACAAAAAGAGTGTTTTCATTGGGTCTGGTGCGAATACTCGTCACTGGCTGCTGAAGTAACAGGATAATTTTATGAGATTTATTACACACATTGTAGAATGACCTAGTGTCTTCAGAAACATACAAATTGTGCACGTTTACCACATATTACATTGAGGCACTGTTATTTTCACACACCCAAATTTCAACAGAGAAATCTTCAGAGATGTCTGTAATTCCATCTCCATCATTTCCACTGTTAAGGTTGGAAATGCTTAACCACAAATGGAGCCTTTAGATAATGATTTCTTTCCCTGCTGTAAACATTGTATTTGGGCTTTTACACAGAAATCTCTCTTAACCCTCAGCAAATAAAACCAGAACTTTCTGTGATAAGTCAAGGAAAAAAAAAAAAACAACTTTTCAGTAATTTTAAATGTACGTTTATTTAGAGGAAGAGAATCTGTTCAATTCGCTGCCTTGCTGGGAATGATTAAATAAATATTTAGAAAATTCAATACGCCCTGTTTTACAATGTAAAAAAAAAAAAGTTAGACTAGCTCCACCCACACACACACACACACGGTCCAGCAGAATCCATCATGTGAAAAGCTCACAGATTCCAAAATTTATTTGTAATTAAATTAATAACACCCTTTCAAAAGGTTCCTGGGCGACTCAATGTCTCTATCATGTCATAACGGAATCTCATTTTTTGGAGTGAGATGTGAATAGTTAGTTGTTTGAACAGTTGGAAACGGGGCATATTACAGAGGATAAAATGGTGTAAGACATGAGAAAAAGCTTGAGATGCTCCTGCTTTCGCGTCAGTTTACACACAGTTGAATCAAATGCACCACTGAGTTATTCAAAGGCAGAATTGTTTTAAATTCAGCGTAGTTTAGGGTGAGTTATTCTCCCTCAGCAGGCTTGTCAGAGTCATTTATGTGAGCAATGTTGGAGTTCATCGTCAGCAACAAAAACATTTGGGATTGAAACTGATGAATTGTAAACGTTTCCAGAAATACTCACTTCTTCTCCCCCCCCCCCTTCTTCCAAACAGACCTCCCTTTCACCTCCTGTCTGGTTCCGTCCTGACTAACCTCTGCTCTCTTTTTCCCCCTCTTAACTTCTAATCTCTCCATTCTGCAACTGCAGCATCACCGGGGATTAGGTGTGCTGTTTCTTTTTCCATCTAACATGTCCTGTCCCACATAAGAAAGTTTGTAAGACTTTTGGTTTGCGTCTCGATCAGTTCCTACACATGCCAAAAAATAACATTTGCTAAAAGCATTATTGATCAATATACGTCATTTATCTAGAAGGATTTATCCTGTATTTTCAATGGATTCTGCCTAGTAATATGAATGAGGGATTTAATGCGATGGAAAATGTGGCATATAGCTGGTCTACTTCTGTGATGTGTCTGTTTTTAAATTCCAGGCAGAGAGGCCGCTTTGCTAACAAATGGCTTTTTTTCCGCTCCTAGCTCTTCCTCTCACGGCAGCGCTGCAGTTCATCTCCTGATCATATCCTCCAACTAATTCTTTTCATTTTAACTGGTAGTTGACTCACGATAACCTTATCTCTTCCCTTTTGCACTCTTTTTTTGGCTTTCTTTTCCAATGCCTGAATAGAAGTGGAGCAAAAAGGTAATTGAGTGGTCTGGCATCCACACCCCCACCGCACCCCCCCTCCCCTCCTCCCCTCCTCCTCCTCCTCCTCCTCCTCCTCCCTGGCTCCTTGTTCTGTGGTGTTGAATACCTCACGTCTCCCCCCTCCTCCCCCTCGACTGCACACATGGAGTCCAAATAAATGAAAAATTAAAAGAAAAACAAACAAAACCAGAGAAATTACAAACATCTACCGTTATCAGACACGTTATCGGTCTCACAACCAGATTTAATGCTAATTTGGTGTTTTCTTTTATTTCAGGGACTCTAGCCCCTAAATACCCCTTGAAGAATGAGTGGCTGTGTGTAGACGTATACTCTAAGATTTGCTTGGTCCAATTTCAGCTGCACGTCTTGTGAACTAGCAGTGATGGCTGAGTGAGACTGGCCCTGACAAAAAAACAAAAATAAATGACAACCAAAAACCTCCTTCCCCCCTTTATTCAATTAATCTGTGATCTTGCTGTGCCCCTCCCTCACCCATCAGTGGTTCCTGTTTTGCCACAGAAGTGGTGAAAACTCCTTTAGCGCTGTCGTCCCACCTCTCTCCCAACCGCCACGTTCATTGAACCTCTGCTTTGCTGCCGCCACCACCATTGACAAGCTGTTATTCACTCTTCTCACAAAGATGTGAAGTCTGTTTCCTTATCATCTTGGTTTATGCCCTCAATCGTGTCAGAATGCATGTATGGTGCATCCATAAATCCAGCTGTCCGTGTGACATTCGATGTCACGGGGCGGACTGGTGATCAACTCTGCCCATTCCCCTGTTTCATTTTGCAGGAGTTTTACAATTTCTGTTCCTAGTTTTGTCCGTTTTGCTCTTCGCGAGGATGTAGCAGCAAACCCTCCAAGTTGTCCCACCCCACTCTTATTCTCTAATCACTAAGGGAGCTTTATATTTTTTCCTTTTCTCTATTCATTACCAATAGACTATACTTGAACAGATTTTTTCTAAATTCACAGTCCCCGATCTTTGTGTCCTTGTGCAGCAATGACAATGGTTTGTGATGAATGTCTGAAATGTTTTTATTTTGTTCTACTCTCTTCTCTGTCACTAGTTTTCATTTGTCCTGGGACTCTGAAGGGTATAGGAGACGCCACCTTTCTGTTTGAGGCCGAGCAGCAAGCGGGTTCCTGGTGCAAAGACCCCTTACAAGCCGGCGACAAAGTCTTCTTCATGCCCTGGACGCCCTACCGCACCGACACTCTCATCGAGTTTGCCTCCCTGGAGGACTTTAAAAACGGCCGTCAGACGACCACCTACAAGCTGCCGCATCGCGTGGACGGGACAGGCTTCGTGGCCATACGATGGGGCCATCTTTCTTTAACAAGGAGCGCACGCGAAACATCGTCAAGTTCGACCTGCGCACTCGCATCAAAAGCGGCGAAGCTAATTGTCAACAACGCCAACTACCACGACACCTCGCCTTACCGCTGGGGCGGCAAGACCGACATTGACCTGGCCGTGGACGAGAGGGGCCTGTGGGTAATCTACGCCACTGAGCAGAATAACGGCCGAATTGTGGTGAGCCAGCTCAACCCTTACACGCTCCGCTTCGAGGCTACCTGGGACACGGCATATGACAAGCGCTCGGCCTCCAATGCCTTCATGGTTTGTGGCGTCCTGCACGTTGTGCGATCGACCTATGAGGAGAACGAGAGCGAGACCACTAGGAGCCAGATCGATTACATCTACAACACCAAGCTGAGCCAGGGCACCTACACTGACATCCTGTTCCCCAACCAGTACCAGTACATCACCGCTGTGGATTACAACCCCAGGGACAACCAGCTGTATGTGTGGAATAACTTCTACATCCTGCGCTATGACCTGGAGTTCGGGCCTCCGGATCCCGGCGAAGGTGAGCACCGCTCCACTCTTTGGTTTTTTTTCCACCTGTCATCTGTTGTTGTCTTGTCTGTTGTTAGATGACGGTGGGGTGTGTCACTGAAGACAGCCCTTTAATTTTGGATGCCAATCCAGCATGCTAAAGACAGGAGGTTTGCGTTAGTCTCAGAGAAAGGCTTCATTTCCAGAAAGAAATTACAGATTCAGCTTGGAATGAGGGATCATTCCCAGTGGGATGGTGCGCTTCAAAAACAACAGCTCTTTATTACTCCGAGGTGGAGCCGTTACTCCAGGCGAAGCGAATTCTTCAATCTCAGGGCTAATTCATAATCACAGTTTATACTATCCTGAACCACCTTTGAGATTTATCGTACTCTGTACGACGCACAGTGTTTATTTATTCTAGGACTGGTGGTTGTGTTGCCATGGCTACCTCAGCACCACACAACCAGCTTTTCTTCTTGCAATAGATCAGGAGACAATCACCATCCTATTATGAGATAATAAAGCTACAAGTCTGCAGCAGTGAAGTGTGAATTATGCGCCACACGGAGAAGCTGATGAGGAGAAGAAAGTGAGAACAATTAGGGAGCGTGATCGTGGCAGGTGGTCACTGTGCTTAAATTAATGTGTGAAGTGCTGATAGGTGACATACATGTCCTCAGACAAGGACTTGGCATTCCGCTGATGATGGCCCTAATTACCTGGCTGCACCATGTGGAGCTGGGCTGAGACTCCTGCATGAAGAGGAGAAGCATGGAGCCTGACCTTAATGCTGGCGCCACTGGGGACCGATCCTGATTAGGTTATGACTTTGGATTCCTGGATATTTGAGGATGGGGGTTTGCCAGGTGGAAATCTGATCCTTGACCCAAGCCAGGGGGGTGGAGGCGGCGGTGGTGGACTGACGTTGATGTCTCAATGGCTGCTGTGTGCCCCTACAACCTGTCATCATGTCTGTTAGTTTTCCTGCCGTAGCACGAAAAACCCGACACCTGAGCGCTGCATTCTGTGTCTGTATCTTCGAAGCAGATATGAAAAATACTTCAATCAGTTCTTCCAGCCAGCAGACTGTCTCCCCAACTGTTCGCCTGCTGATGTATGTAAATGTAATTAATAACTAAATTATCATAATTAGCCTCCTTGTCTCCGTGGAGGCTGACAGAGAGGGGAAAAGTGGTCATCACAGAGCGTTTTCAGTCAAGGGTTTAATGTACTCTCAGCTTCTGTGATGCCTCAGTAAACATAAATGCCACATAAGCTCATTGTCGCCACTTGCTGCAGGAGCAGCACATTTAATGAGGGAGTTGTTCATCTCACTTGTTATTCTAAGTACCTTCTGCAGTGGAAACCGTCATTCCGAACAGCTCGTTTTTTTTACGGAAACGTGTGGAGATGTTGGAAGATGGGAAAACAATGACTGGAACTGAGTTCTGAGACTTGGAACTTAAAAATAATTGGCTTCGTGCTCATTTCTTTTTCTGCACCTGCAGCTTCTTTACAGCCTAGCTATTAGGATTTATGGCTGTCCGTGATGTGCTGAGAAATGTAACAGCCAGTTCTGTGGGGTTCTTTTTATTTGAAGCAGGGGGAAACTTAAATTGTTAAAGAAATTAATTTTTTGCCCGTTAAGTCTCACTGACTACAGCATGAATGGAGCGCAAGCTTAAACCGTGAAGTTCACACCTTTGATGGCGTCCTTTACGGTCAGAGGTGCTAACTTTGGCCCGAACACTTGTATCTGCAAGGCTCTGAAGGCCTGTGGTGTTTATTATTTTCCTCAATAGCCAAAGGTTTTTATTTCCCCTGAAGTGTTTAGGTGAGATGATTCCCAGTATTGATTTTTTTTTTTTTCTTATCCGCATGAACAATCTACTTGTGTTTAAAGAAAAGGCCTTGTTTCTGTTAATGCATTGTGATCACAAAATGACGATGATCAATGGGGAGAAGGTGCACCTCATCAAAGGTCTCTCTAAGAGATTCAAGTGCTAATAAACAGCGGACATCATTGCCAAATTTAGGAGGACGTTGCTGATAGCATTGCTGTGAAGTGAAGTTGATTGAACTGATTTTAGTCCAAATAATTTGGAAAAACCAATCAGTTGCTGCCAAGAGCTTTTCAAAGTAACAAGGAGAGAAAGAAGAAAATTAATTTGTCTTTAAGGTAACATTGATCTCAGGCCTTAAGACGAGAGGCATAAAATTAATAGCCATGTCCGAAAGGCTTTTCCACTCAGCGTATCGTAATCTGAAAGCACAAAGCCCAAGTGGTCTGTCTGAATTGAAAATGTAACAAAGAAAAGAGCTTTTTTCTTCTTCTCTCAGCCGTTTTGCAGCTAAACCCAGCTGTGCAGATAGCTGCTCTCCGGTTTTGATTCCCCTTTAATACCTCTAAGGTCGCCTCCAGGTGAGCCTTTCAGATGGAGGGACAACATTTTTAGATGCGCCTCACGCTAAGCCTGTGTTCCACCCTCTGGAGCGTTGCGTTCAGCAGCAGAAAAAGAGCCGTGAGCTTTGCGAGGACTCTAATTGTTGCGCGTCTGGATCACCACGGCTGAGATTGTGGAAGGAATATCTTCAAGTGGATGAATGCAGACGACTGAAGTGTATTTCTGGCTGCCTCCATCTCTTCCTGTCTGCATGCGTGTCTTTACGGTGAGTTGCTTTGGCGCTCTCTGAGTTGGCTGCTGAGGCACAGCTCTCATTTTCAGGCCTCATAATTTACCGCACACAGACACCGGGTATGTCCAACCGAGCTGTCCACTGGTCCTCACAGGGAGCCTTCCAACAATGTTGCAATCAGTCGAGCCCTCCCTCCCCTCTCCTTTTTAACCAAAATGATGACATATCCCAAACAGTTTTTTAACAAACATCACATGATTTGTCTCATGGCCTTTTTTTACTGCCTTCCATGCCGAAATTGTGTGCTCTGGTCACACAGGCTCGAATCAGGCAGAATAACGTGAGTGCATATAAACAGCCTAATGCAAAATTCATGTCTTGTGGGATTTCTTGCTCTGTCATTAATTACCAGCGTTCGTTCCAGGTAAAAAAAGGCTAACTGTAGCACCGGCTCTCCTCTTACACTCCCAGACAGTCTTGTTATTGAGTCAACTGCAGTGCACCATAAATTACGACACAAGGATAAATTGGATAAATCACGCCGAGCCACGCTGCGTTTAACTCATTTGGGTACATTCACATTGTGAAAAGAGACAGAAAAAAAAAAACAAAGGTCAAATGCAGGTGGAAATTTATGAAGCTATTAAAAGCACACCCCGGGAAGGAAAAGGCTAGCTTTGCACCATCAGGGTAAAAAAAAATCATCCATTAGGGGCGTCAGATTAATCAGTGACTAACGGTGTGTGACGCTCAAAGAAGATTACGTTTTCCACAACGTGCAGTTGCCTTCATTTTTGTGATGCTTGTTTAAAGCGGGATGTGCCGCGGAGGATTAGCGCCAGACGTATTTGATCAGGCCCACACTGACGAACAGCATCGCCCCGACACTTGTAAAGTCAACACATTTTCAGCAAATCAGTTCATAACCTTGCCAGTAAATCCCCGACATTATCCCAAATAACCCACAAACCTAGTTTAAATCTTAGATCATCATTATTATTATTGTTCTTTTTAAATGGATTACTTTCTGATTGGCCTTGATCGCATAATCACCTCTGATTAGGGAGAGGTCCCAGACCACAGGGAGGAGGAGATCCATCAGAGGGGACCTGTATTGTGCTTCAAACCAGACTCATAGCAAATCTGTCACCTCTCATGTCTAATAAGGGGACTTACAGCTGCTATACTTATGGGTGCAGAAGGAGCTTCAAACACTCAGGCTAATAGGATATCTTTAGCTCCTATCAGCCGACTTTGGTGCGACATTATTTGTCATCTTCCGCACAGATACCTTCATGTCTCCAGGGGGCTGTTAAGTGATAAAGCAAATTCTCTCTCATCCCTCGTCTTGATTGATGATCATATGGGACAGTTCTCATTCACCTCAGTTCTGTTTTATTTCACAGTATGGGCAAGCTCCAGAAAGTGGCCATTTATCAAGAATTGGTTCCCAAACTCCTTCATTATTTACAAGAGGTATTATTCAGCATATGGCAGCAGCATGCCTTTGGTGTCGGATTGCTCATAAGGAGTGATTTCGCTGCCTCCTGGGAGAAATGGTAACTAATTGGTGCTGGGGCTTGAGTGCTATCAAAGGACAGAGCACTTACTGGAACGAAGCACACTTTTCAGAATCCTGACAACGTTGGGTTTTTTTTATGCGCAGACCTATCGGAACAGCATGCTATTCATGAAAAAGGCGCAACATGAAGAAGATTCTGCGGCCAACCTGTCTATTGGCGTAAATACTGTTGTTGCTATCCCACTCACACAATCATTGAAGCTGAATAATTGCTGTTTTTCTCTGGAATGTCTTGGTCTTACATTTTATCTGGTTTATCTGCTTTTGTTTGTTCGGCCTAAAGCAATAATACATCCTCACATTACGTCAGAAAACCTGAACTTAAGTCTTAAAATAAAATCTTGAGATATGTTTATCCGAGCTCTATTCGGTTCATGTCTGAATTTAAATCTACATAAATTGTTGCAAGGCCACAAGGTGGAAATGATATATTATCTCATTTTTCTGTCTTGTTGCAGGAGAAAAACGAAAAACAAATTAAAGGAAAAAGATGTTTTTTTTTCTTTAAAAATTTTTAAAAACTCCAGAGTCCACATTAGACATTCCCTTGTCATTTGTTCGTGATCTTTTCAGCCTCAATAATTCCAGGAAATAAACTTTTCCGTCAGAGCAATAATGTGAGTTTAGATCACTGAGTTTGCCTAATAAACTGTAGTTTGTGGAGCAGATCAATCACACAATGTACAAACAGGCTTCAACAGGCAGCTGCATATTAAAGTTTTTGTCAGCCTGTGGAAGGTTTGCTCAGGTATGGGAGAGATTTAATATGCTGAAACCAAATTAGGCTTGCCCTGCTGTTGCATTGAATGTGTTTATTGAATCCCTCGAGTTGGCCCTGCAAGTCATTCCACTTTTCATCAGTCTGTAAAAATCTATAAAAGCGCTGATCCATTTGCCACAGACACCCGCTCCCGTTTTGTTTCACTGATATATCAACGTGTATGATTTGGTCTGCAATCTTTATTCTGTTCCTGCCGTTGCTGATCCCTTTTTGGAGCATATTAATAGCTGCGAGAACCTCATGCTAACCACAACTGCCAGCTGTGACACCCAGAGCCCCGCTGGCCTTGTTAACCTGTGAATGTCTGGGTGACCAGCGTGCAAAAACTGAAAAAGTGTAAGGTAATTAGCCAAGGGAGAAAGGTCACCGGATAAAATGTCACAATTCAGCCTCACTGTGATGCTCAGGGTTTATTTTATTCCTCTGCATCGCATGAACACAGTTAAAGACCACATCATGACCTCTCAGCTTTGGAAAAAAATTCAGATCTTTCACTGGAATAAATAAAAAGAAGGGAAGAAAGACGGAAAGCCAAAGATCCTCTTGGCTGGCTGCTTTGGCTGGAACATGAATATGGGCTTTGTCACTGTTCCCTCTCAGGAAATGGGAATACGTGTCTGATGATGGAGTGTCAGATAGCACGATATTGCATTTTTACCAAAGCACCCGAGGACCTGGAGACAACAAGTGCCTTTCAAGACTGCGGATCTCATTGTGGGAAGGTTCACCTATCTCCAAACACAATCTGGCGACTGTGGGTAAAAATGTACAGTCGCTCATGCAGGAGACCGGTCCATTCATGTTGGCACTGGTGGGCGGACACGCCTGCAATTCTTTTTATTTACACTGGCTGGTCCTTCTTGTATGAAATGTATAGATTTCCCATTCCAGCTCTCATTTCCCAGTTATCTCAAGGCTTCACGCAGCTGATACTCATCTGTGGTTCAGAGCGGGAAACACTCCTGAACAATGACGCAAACGTGACCACTTGTGAACACACATGCGCGTGTGCGTTCACATATAGATTTTGCTGGCAGGCAGGGCGTGCGTGTGTGTGTGTAAATGCAGTGAAAAGGCATTATTGCTGATGAATTGTTTCTGTCAGGAGCAGAATGGCTTTATGAAAGAGAGTGAGAGAGAGGAAGCGGCCCAAAAACTAAAATGCAGGCGGGCTTTGTCTTCATTGTTGACACTTAATCAGCCGCAGGTACCGTGTTGGGAGGAAATAACTGCTGCCTGGAAGGATGGCACTGCCATGGCTCCTCTCCGGCCTGCTAAAAATAGCGCTAAGAGACGGATGTGCTGTTGCATTGGCAGCTTTGTCATGATTTTATTTAGAGAGAGAGGTGGAAGCAGCAGGAAGCTTTTTATTTTCCTGAATTACAGGCAACAGCGACTCTTGGAATACCAACAAGCCACGGGGCTCAGAGCAGTGGCGCTCCCCCCGCTGCTGCTAGCAACGGGAGTTCAAGGCAAGGACATTTGTGACTCCAGCTCTAATAGCCTCGCTCTGCTCTTTTTTCTAGTGCCAACCATTGAAGATTTCTCCGTCTCCCCACCGATGCCCAAGACCACCACGGCCCTTAGCACCGCCGTCGCCGCTGGCACCGCGAAGGGGCAGGCCGACTCCACCTTAGCGGGAGCGGACCCCAGGGACGGCAGGGACCCGTTCGAAGACAGCCGTGGCTCAGGCACGGCGCGGCCCGCCTCCCCCGAGCTGCCGCCAACACCGAGGCGCTTCTGCGAGGCCACCAGGAGGCGTGCCATCGACTGGCCCCAGACCTACACAGGGATCGCTGTGGACCGGCCCTGCCCGAAAGGAACCAGAGGTAGAACCAACTGTTTGCCGTGTCTCTGAGCTAGACTGCATTATAAATGACATTAATGTCGCAAAATTCTACCCAATTAATGTGTCTAAATTGTTAATTAATCCTCACCAACGCTGGTGTTGTAAATCATGCAGTTTTTGTTAAACCAGCAGCTGCTTCTGTACTGAGTTATCTCTGATGATGGCTGAGTATCACAATTTGCTCAAACACAGTTTCACGACACAACTATAGCGAATCCTTACCTATTATTATACTTGGAAGTCCTGTGGTGAAGGAGGAGCATTAGACACATCACACGCACAAGTATTTCTGCTTTAGGTGTGTGAAAGATGTGTTTTCACCTTTTCTACTCACTATGTCACAACGTTAGAGCATTAAACTTGTTGATCTGGGGTGTGACAAGCAGCAAAATCTGACAAATTAATGGCAACCTGCTTGTCTTTGTTGTAGAACATTTGTTACTCAATGATACTGTTTATCGCGTCTTCTTTCCGATATTAAACACTTATTCCCAACACCCTCGTATGTGGCGAACATTGCCCTCTCCCCCCATCGACAGATAATCCTCAGCATCACACTCGATCGATGAAAGGGAAGAGTTTAATGCTTCTTTTTTTTTCCCCTCGCCGGAGTGTTGGGTTTTTGTTTCTGCCGTCTTTGTGATGCTGCCACCGGGGGCGCAGATCTGACGGAACGGGAGCCTCTATTTTTCCCTAAAATATGCATCACAGCTTTGCTTCATTAGAGCTACATCGTTCCTGTACTGTTATGGGATATTTCATTTCCCAGTAACAAACCACTTTAAATATATCTACTAAATTCTCTCGTTTCAAATCTATAACGTAAAAAAAACAAAAAACAAAAAAAAACCTTATTTCTTCTGCTTATGGCCTGTTTTAAAGTGTTGGAGCAGCATTGTGCTGATCCCACCACAGGCGTGCACACGCGATGCCATATTTGCAGAGTGTTTGCAGACTGCACAGGCTTGCATCTGTTGTTTTCCTTTTCTGTAGTCTTTTTCTTCTTTGGAAGTTGCGTTTAATAGCCCTTTTCTATAAATCTTATTTCATTTCCGCTGACTGCAAAGTGTTTGGGAAAGGCTGTTTTTTCGGCTGTACAGTCTGCTTTTATCTGCAGCGCAGCATATGTATGAATATACGATCAGCAGGAGTGTTTCAGCCGGCTGTGGCCTCCCTCCAACTGCGGTTATTTTTTCCTCTGCAGGTGTCGCCTCCTTCCTCTGCACCGCGGCAGGGACCTGGCTCTCCAAAGGCCCGGACCTCAGCAACTGCACCTCGCACTGGGTGGCTCAGGTGGCACAAAAGGTAAGAAAAATAATAACAAAGAGACCAACCAATCAGCGGAGTTGACTTTTGGCCTTTATTGTTTTGGTTAATTGCGCTCGCGGCAGCGGAGTGATGAGGCGAGGGTGTTTTTAATTATGCTGCACACGCGAGTAGTCTGTGGAGCAAAGAGAGAAGTGTCAGGTAAAACGTGAGGGTAAATGTCAAATCCTGCAGATGGCTGCTGAGAGAACAGCTCCTCTCTTCAGAGATGCAGCACTTTGATCTTCCGCAGGCGTGCAGTTAGGAACTAATCAAGAAGCTCTCTGCAACTTCACTGGATGTTAGAAATAAAAGATTTACTTTTGTTTTTCTGAACACATTAGTATGAGCGACACACCCAGATACATTTCCCATGCATGTAGTCTGGATTCGGTCCTCCCTCCCAGCTCTGACCCAGCCTGAGAGGGAACCTCCGTGGGACACAAACATAACAGCTTGACTAGCTGCTACATAACTTGTGTATTCTGCAGCATAATAGGAAAAATGGAAAAACATGTCGTACTGACATGCAAGGGGAGGGCCCATCTGGCCAAGTGCAGCAGAGTTGGAAGTAATTTGGTCAATAAATTGATTCTCCTCTCGTCTTTAATCGGGACAGCTGAGAAAAGAATGGCAGTCCAATTAAATGGCCCACTCCAGCTTTAGCTGCAGCTCCACGTGCAGACCATGTGCTAAAAGCATTCCAGACCAACATGCAGCAAAGAATGCTCTCAATGTTAAATTTAAAATGATAAACATAATATTTTCCCTCTGTCTCTCCATCTCAACACATCAGCTGTGTCTCCTCCAGGTTCTTTTTTCTCTTGTGTTTAATTGACGATGCTGCCCTTTTTAGATCCGCAGCGGCGAAAACGCGGCTACATTAGCCAATGAGCTGGCGCGCCACACGCAGGACCCGGTGTTCGCCGGGGACGTCAGCTCCTCGGTGCGGCTGATGGAGCAGCTGGTGGACATCCTGGATGCTCAGCTGCAGGAGCTCCGGCCCAGCGAGAAAGACTCAGCGGGACGCAGCTTCAACAAGGTACCGTTAAAAAAAAGAAATCCGGTGCGGTCTTAGGCCTTCCTAGGGGGCAGATCCAGAGGGGTTCTTTTCTCTGCAGCTTAGCAACACAGCTTGGTCTGGCTACTCAATCTCAGAGAAGCTAATCACCACTGTAGAATCCACCAAAAACGCAGACATGAGTTCAAGTACAAGTCTCCCTCAGAGCCCCTGCACTATTAGACCTAAGACCCGCCTACATCTCCCAGCTGCAATCCTAGGAGAGAAGAGTGACAGCTTGAAAAATGACTGCATTATTGCAAGTTTTTCGGCAGTGGTTGCTCCATAAACAAGGTGATTTTACACCAAAGCAACGCCTGCACCCCGATGTTCCGACAGCTACAATAGCCATTACTGCTTTTGATGATAAAAGCTAACAGGTTCCTCGCTGCTGCGCCCGCAGCGGTGGTGAGCCTCACATCAAAACAGCGTGTGCCCGCCTGATTACCGCCGCAGAAATGAAAAAACTGGAAAAGTTCTACCGTCCTAATTTAAAAAGCCTCACACACTTTTGAGCACAGCTTAATTCACATGGGACTGTCTGTTGCCCTTCATCTGCCTGTAAACCAAAAATCCAAACATCAGACTCATGCAATCATTTAAAAAAAAAAAAAAAAAAATAGCTATAGCATTTTAATTAATCATGTAGATTTATCTTATTTATTGTTTCCTACACATGGAAAAAAATTTAGGAATCAGCTGGTTTTTGTCACAGTTAGGGTAGAAAAAACAGTTTCATTCTGTTGCAACTACATCTGTCTTCCACAGAATGAGTCTTTGTGTGCATCTGTCATGTACAGAGAGGACAGTTCATCCACTCTTTTCCACATTTGCCTGGGCCCCCCACATCCATCTGGATAGGCAGCGCTTGCAGTAACCCGAGTGAGCTGCGCTCTGAAATTACACTTGTCGGGATGTGAAGCAGCAATCAGAGACCCAGCCCGTGGCAGTTAAAAGAAACCCAAAAGAAAGGCATCACCGTAGATGGGGGATGGCGGGGCACGTTTGAAGATTTACCAGAGCTTGCGAACAAATAATCATACTCCCAAATAGCTGATTTTATAGCTGCTTTCGAAACCAGAAGACTCCAGGTTTCTGCATTTCTGCTGCACAGGTACAACTGCTTCATGTACAGAATTCCTAGAATCTTCAGTAAACCTTTAAAAGGTTTAGCCCTTGTCTTGGGCCTGGTTACCTGGCTCTGTCAAAGGTCTTTGGGGATTACAGGATTGGACAGTGCAGCCATGGGCTGCCTTTGGCCCTCCAGATGTGTAGAGAGACAGTAAACCCAGAATTATCCATCCGGCATATGTTTGAAGCTTAAAAAGCATGGTAGACATTTGCATTTGTTGGCTTGTGATGTGTGAGTGAGCGAATGGCTGGAAACAGAGGGGTTTTACAGCACCAACACAAGCACGAGCTAACGAGCGTTTCAGCAAAAGAACAAGGGCGCTAATGAACAAGAACTAGCGCAGCTTGCATTAGAAAGCAAAAATATGGCCGAGCCTCCTCTGAAGGAGCTAGCGCACATTTAGGGCTCACACAGTCCTCTCCTCCAAATTAGCAAATGCAACATGAGGCCTTTTAAGCCCATTGTTTACCATTTGTAATGTGTGCGCAGTGTGGTTTAGGCTGATCTCGTCGTTTTGTAGGCCTTTGCAAGGATTTTACGATGTGACTTTGCCCTGTTTGATTCAATTAGGAGAGGATGGAGCCTGCCAGCTCTGTATTCCTCTCACCTTTTTGTGAATCTTACCTGACCTCAACCCACAATATTTTCTCTAGTGATGCAACCCCCCCTGTCCAGATTATAACCCCCCCTTCCCGTTGCATCACTTTGAGGTTAAAGATTCACCGACATTTCTCAATTTCCCTTCTTTAATCAACTGTAATTCCTGGTAAGTGGCCTGATTTAATGCTTCCTGTTTTCTTACAATCTGTCTTTTGTGCCTGATCCTCTTGTTGTGTGGAAAAGCTTCAAAAACGAGAGAAGACATGCAGAGCGTACATGAAGGTATAATACCACTGGAGGCTTTCCGTGTTGCTTTTTTCCCCTCGCTCCCCCTGATCCCTAAACGCCTCCCCGGCAGCATGCTGCTCTGTCTGTCCGTGTCCTTGATTGTATTGTAGCAGTTCTCTGCCTGGCGACCTGCCTGCACCAGATAAGGCTTCTCTTCTCATCTCTGTCCCCTCTGTCCTTCTGTCCATCTCAGGATGTCAGCAATCTGTCTGCCTTTTCTCTCCTCTGTGTCACTGACACATCTTTCTTTTTCCATTTGTGCGTTCCCTCTTCCTCCACTCTCTCCCTCCATCTCTCATGTCCGCTTTTCATACGTCGTGTGAATAATTGCCTTCCCACGGTCATAATTGCACCTCCCCGTCTGCTGGAAGTGTGATCAAAGTGGCGCTGCGCTCACTTCTCACTTGCTTTTGCAGTCCTGGTCGCTCAGGTCCCCACAACACAAACAGAAATCACAGTTGTCTGTTATTAATTTCTTGTGTTTCTCCTTGAAATATCTTGCGTTTTATGCGGCGCGGCAGCCTTTATTGCCTTGGATATGCTTTGTTGAGAGAGGGAGCTCCCTCTAAACTTCAGGGAGCGGATGTCTTGCGCAATCCGGGCAGATCTGATTTTGTGTTTGTCAGCGGCTCGCGGGGGGCCTCCTCATAAATCTGGGATTGTTTTTATCACGGGATTTCATTTCACCGAGACATGACTTTGCCTCCAAATGATTCAGACGTGTCATTTTTAAGCCTTGTAGCAGCGCAACTCTCCATGGGTTCTTGTTCTCCTTCAGTTGACATTTACAGGTTTTGAGCAATATAAGCCAAAACAAGACCACCAAAATGAGACCAATAAAAAAGGAATTTATTTGTGTGTTTTGGTGTATTGGTGTCCATCATTAACACTGCACTGGACACTAAAGTTCAGACATGGTTCTAGCTTTCCAGGGTAATGTAGCATAGATATGTTGTCAAAGGTGCAAAGGAACCATTGTAATTCCAGAGGGCTGATGATTCCTGTTCTTAACTACGATGAGCTGCAGCCCTGCCCCTACCAGCACCCCTAGTGACCTCCACCCGGGTGGGAAATACACAGGGTTCCATCAGAATACAGATTCTTTCACGTTCTGTACAATTTTTTCAGGTTTTATGGTGTCTTTGAGCCAGCTCACTAGAGGGGGATTGAACATTTGGTGTCCGCTTGTAATGGCTCTGACCCCGTACTGCCATGCTCTTCTCTCTTGTCTAACTCTCGCCCTCCTCTCCAGCGGTTGCAGCCTGCCAGGTCAGGGCGGTGGCGATTCATTTCTCTGGTGTAAAGACACGCTGTGTGTCCTGCGCCTGGATACTCTCATCGTTTCTGTGGTTAATATAAGCTAGGCGGTTAAACGTCGTGGTTAATCATATGTTGCTGTGCGCTTCGGTTAAACGCCATCGTGAACCGTGGCAGGAAAAAAGAGATGGGTGTAGAGTGTTTTTGGATAATCACAGCTGTGGCTAATTGGTACAGTAAGAAAGAGCTGGTTGTGGTTAATTACGGTTGTTGTGGTTGGACTCTGGTTAATGGCACTTGCAGGCTTCCAGATCTGTGACTTTGCAGACAGCTGCGTTGGGGTCGACCGCGTCAGGCTGCCGGGCTCAAAGGGCACCTCCCGTTACGCTCAGCACGCAGTGGCGTGCAGCTCTTGAGCGATCATTTTCCGGACCTTATCAGAGAATTGCAGGACAATGGCGAGAAGGATGGCGATGTGAAAACAGGACAGCTCGCCTCCAGGCCGATTGCTGCTTTTGGCACAGTTTTTGCCGTCCTGACCCCTTTGTGGCGAGAACCGTGGAATGATGGTCATTTTTATCACAGGTCCTCTGGAAGGGGGGTAGAAGTGAGAGCTGCTGCACCAGATCGTCTGGGCAGGCAGAGGATGGGGCGATTTGCTGAAGCAATAAAAGGCTGGTTTGTGCTTCCCTTCCAACGTTTTTTTAAATTATTCAATAAAGAGATTGGTCAAAAACATCCCTTTGCACATTTGGCCTTTTGATTTCCTCTGTTAACAGAATAATAAATCAACAACAGTTGCATTTTTAACCCTCATCATTTTTTTAGCTACCTTTGGCTGCCTCAAATCGGGACATGATCTTGATATTTGAGTCAGTGTCGCCGCTGTCACTCTCGGCCATGCATGCCCTCTTCTTATTTTATTTTTTTATTTAATCATTTGCTGTCCAGTCCTCGCTCATTGTTGTTAAACCCGAGTTATGACGGGAGGAAACAGCGCGCTGACATTTCACTTGTCTCCATGGATACAGGCGATCGTGGACACCGTCGACAACCTCCTGAGGCCGGAAGCTCTGAAGTCCTGGAGAGACATGAATTCCACAGAACAAAGTCACTCCGCCACAATGCTGCTGGACACACTGGAGGAGGGTGCCTTCGTCCTGGCGGAGAACCTGATTGAGCCCGCCATCGTCAAAGTGCCAGCCGAGAACATCAGTAAGAGGCTCCTTATTCTGTTCTTTGATCTCCTTCCAGTCATAGTTTAGGATGAGATTTGTTTTTCCCCGCAAAAATGTCTAACGATGCTGTTAACTAAAATAATCTGAAAAAAAGGGAGGGGAAAAAGCCACGCTGATGTCACAGTAATGGATTTAACAGTAAAACACTCCTGCCGGGAGTTTATTAGCAGCATAATCTCATTCGTTTCGATCACCTTTGTGCGCTGAACTGTCACATTTTCACTCCCCAGGCTCTGTTGCTATGGTTATGTCGCCATCTGAGCTTTTTTTATAGCATACTTTGCTGAATTTAATTTTTTTTGCAGCGTATCGTGAAACAGGCTCACTGAATGTGCACTGCAAGGTGAAGCGTCCAGACCTGCAGGAAAAAACAAAGAAGCCAATTGAGGAGCATTGTTCCGTTCACCATTCAGCCTCTCGCCCGTGGAAAGCCCTGAGCCCCACTGATAAGGTCCACTTGGCTTGTATCAACCTATAGCCGGCGGCGCTGATTAGTGCTCATATGTCAACGTGCACTGACGCTGGTTCCTGTACAACCACGAGGTTGTTAGGATGGTTGCTAATTAAGAAGAAGCCCGAATGGCGCCGTCAACGGGAAACTCTCCAGCGACTAAAGAGGACCTGAGGATGATTCTCCATCTCCGTCTGTCAGGAAGCCTCTATCTGAGGAAGTGGGGGGTAAGGGGGGGGGGGTGCTGATACCTGTGTCCTCCTGACCCTTTAGTAATTTCACACATCAAAGGGATCAGCACCCGGCAGCTGGTGGGTGGGGTGGGCTGCAGGAATTTGGAGGATTTTCAGAAGTTCTCATCTAGCTCAGTTATCTGAACTCACGCGAGAGAGGAAAAGTAATAGCTCGCTGATATTTCTGATGCTATGAATATTTGACATTCATGCCTCAGTTGGCGGCGCCTCTGTCGCCGTCCTCGTTGTTGTTATGCTCGTCGCCGCTCACGCCTCCGAGGCTTGCAGAGTGTCAGCAGACAGCTCGGTGACACTGTTTTTTTTCTCCGACTAAATGGCACTCATGGAGATTGCGTTCCGTTGCGAGGACAATAAAGCTCCGGTCTTTCCAAACACCCTGCTGGTATCTAATGACGGAGCCCTTTCAACCAGCAAGCAGTTCTCCTTTAATGTCGGCGCTGATGTGTAGCCATCTCTTTCTCTGTCTCCTCTCTCTTAGTGCTGGATGTCTATGTGTTGAGCACCGATGGGCAGGTGCACGATTTCAGGTTTCCTCAGACCAACAAGGGTGGAGCCACACTGCAGCTCTCCTCCAACACCGTCAAAGTCAACAGCAAAAACGGTGAGAGCTGTCATCTCGCCACCGTCTTCATTTGTTGCATTGAAGATGATCAGATAAGGTTATTTGTTCTTAGAGGAGGGGCTTGTCAGTTTTCACTGAGCTCCTGATTAAATTTAGAAAGGTGATAGCATGTTAGTTAATTAGCTGATCTTAGCATAAAGATTAAAATCAATACAGAAAATGCCTAATTGAAGCTCTGAGGCAGATCAACTCATGATTAAACTTGTGTATTTATTAGCTATTTTTGCTGTGGTTTTTGCTCATTTATTGATTTTTTTTTCCCGGCAGGTGTGGCAAAGCTGGTTTTTGTGCTCTACAAACACCTGGGTCAGTTCCTCAGCACAGAGAACGCCACTCTGCGGGGAATCGGGGACCTGAGCAAACACAACCTTTCCCTCACTGTCAACTCCCACATCCTGTCGGCCTCCATCACCAAGGAGTCCAGCCGTGTGTTTGTGGCTGACCCCGTGATCTTCACTCTGGAGCACCTGGACGTAAGCCTTCTCCGAGCACTTCCCCAGACTACAGCATCACGTCGGACTGTTGAGATACTACAATAGCAGCGAAAGGCAAATACAGGACTTTAAGGCGTTGTTACTTTTAGAAAAAACTAGGCCTAAAGAGAACACATTTACACTGTGTCTAAGTTTCACAGGTGGCAGTAAAATAGAAAAGCTAGCGGCTAATTTAGCATCCTTTCGATATTTCCGTTAGCGAACTGGATGCTGCTGCTGCTGGCTAAAACAGCTCTGACATGAAGAGAGCTTAGATTCTAAACAGTTCCAGATATGAAATATACAAGATGCGTTTGTGTACAGTCATGCATATTGCACAGCCTGCTCATATATGCTTCATGGGTTTCTCTCTCTCTCTCTCTCTCTCTCTCTCTCTCTCTCTCTCTCTCTCTCTCTCTCTCGCCCCACTTGTGCTTTACAGAAGGAGAATTACTACAATCCCAACTGTTCCTTCTGGAATTACTCTGAGCACAGCATGATGGGATACTGGTCCACTCAAGGCTGCAAGTTACTGGAAACCAACAAGAGCCACACCACTTGCTCCTGCAGTCACCTGACCAACTTTGCCATCCTCATGGCCCATCGGGGGAACGTGGTGAGTGGTTCTGCGGCGGGGACAAGATTGACATTTCAGTGGAAATAATCAGATTATTGCTGGTGGAGAAGGTGAGCAGCGGGAGTGGTGGTGGTGGTGGGGTGATAAGAGATGGAGAAAAAAGGACGAGCGAGTCAGGTTCGGATGTGTCACGCCATTATCAGAAGTAATTATATTATACCTGTGGGCTGTGTCTAATATTGCTTTTTACACATGTCCCTGGGAGTCACGGCAACATAATAACCCGAGTTTTAATGTATGTTTCTCTTGAAGGCAGGACCGCTTGTGAAATCCAATTACAATCCAATTACGTGATAAATAGCGTGTGGAGCGATGACTTTGGCAGTCCTAAAAGTGGGCCGCAAGTTTGCGGTTTGTTTAATAAGGAGTCCCACCTTCTGAACTCCCTGTCATCCGCCCAAACCTCAACCTCAACCGCAGCTTGAAACCCGAGCCCCCAGGGGCTACGGCTTAGCCTCGCATCAATTCCCAACGCATCACCTCTGCTGCAACTCAATAAAATTACAAATATCAAAGGAGCGGTTGCATCACTCTCGGGCCACCGTGTCTCGGAGTGCTATTTGGTTTGGTCCGGACCCGGAGCTGGATCCTGCTCAGGTTTAGATTTTCTGAAATGGAACCAGAGATCCTAAGTGCAGTGTTTTCATCTGACTAACTCCAGCTTAGTTTCCGTAATGGGACTCAAACGTGCTCTCCACATTAAGTCAACATTCGCATGGCCATTCCTGTGTTTTTATTTCTGTAGTTCACGATTAAAGAGGAAACAGATAAGACTTAGTTTTAACTGCTTATTGCGAGGTAAGTGCTGATTGTGCAGACTAATGACCCTGTAATAGTGGCACCATTATTATTTAGTGTCATTACCCCCAACATTTTTTCTGTCTGCAGTCCTGTCTGCTGACCCCGACAGAGTATCCTGCCTGTTTTAGGTTGTTGTTTTTGCGAGGGAGTTGCCAACAATAATGGCTCATATCTGAAACTTTATCTAAAACCACCACAAACTGAATTACAGAAGGGTTTTGGGAGATATTTCCTTGATTTTCCAGCCATATAAACATCATATTAACTTTTTGCTTTGGTTCTAATAACAGATCTTTCCCACATTTTTGTTGTGCGAGTGTTCTTAAAGTAGCGCCACTACTTTTTGCATTTTTGTATTGATGCATTTAAGCCCAAAAAGTGCCGCTCCAAAAGGTCAATGTGTCATGTGTCTCACACGCAGGGTGACGGTGGCGTCCATGAGCTTCTCCTCACCGTCATCACTCGGATGGGCATCGCAGTGTCGCTGGTCTGCCTCGCCATCAGCCTCTTCACCTTCTGCTTCTTCAGAGGGCTCCAAAGCGATCGCAACACCATCCACAAGAACCTCTGCCTCAACCTGTTCATTGGCGAGCTGGTCTACCTGGTGGGCATCAACATGACGGAACCAAAGGTAACAGCACCCCAAACTCAGCGCTGATGAGGTTATTGTGTGATATGAAATTTTGGTCCCAATTGTACTGCTGACAGTGGACCTAAAGATATCTTTAGCTGAAAAACACATGTTAAAAATGAAGAAATATTATGGTATGCTGTGTGTTTGAGATCACTATATAAACAGGTTTTTTTTTTTCAATGATTCTATTTTAGCTAGCTAGCTTTTACCTCATTGAAGATTCGGTTTTGTTATTTTGCAAATAATGACCTCTAAAGGGAAAACGTATAATAGATGACTGTTCTCCAGCTCTGATTTTGTCTGCAGGAACTCAAGAGAAATAGCTGACCTTTACTTTCGGCGCTGCACAGACATGCTGTCAATTAGACACTTATAAAAGACAACACTTGATTTTAATGTCCTTTTCAATGCTAAATCCTCTTTGACGTTGCCAAGGTGAACTTTCCGGCTCTGGAAAGGTTGATTGTTGGAGGTCGTTTCCCTGACATGTCACCACGAGCCACCAAAGCTGTTTAGCTTCTGATGAATATTTAAATGTGCACGTTGTCGTCTGCAGTCAGAAACGATGACATGAGTGGCTGTAATCAGTCGTTAGAATTGGATCTTTGAATATTCGAGCATGGAAACAGGTGTAATCTCTTGCCCCGCGTAAACAATAAATATGTCCTCAGTAACCTGGGAGGATGCCCTCACATCCTAACGCCTCTGCCCGTCTGCTCCTCTCAGCTGGTGTGTTCCCTGATCGCCGGCGTGCTTCACTTCTGCTTCCTTGCCGCGTTCGCCTGGATGTGTCTGGAGGGCGTCCAGCTCCATCTCATGCTCGTGGAGGTCTTTGAGAGCGAGTTCTCACGCAGGAAGTATTACTACCTGTCTGGTTACCTCATCCCCGCCGCCGTGGTGGGCATCTCCGCCGCTGTCGACTACAGAAGCTACGGCACCCAGCGAGCGTAAGTGTGGCGCTGCTTTTTTTTTTTTTTTTTTTTTGGGGTATGTAAATTGGGACCAGGGCTCCTGCTGTCGTCCCCCCCCCCCGCCACACTTCGACAGGGTGGAGTCACACCGTGAACATGTGTGTGCTAATGATGGTAGCATCACATAGAAAAGTCCACCTTTGGCTCCCAGCAAATTTACACCCTGTCAGTGTTAAAACAGACTGCCGGCAAAACCGCAACATTAATGAGAGCTCTGGCCAGCCGCGCCGGCCTGCCGGGCCTTTATTCCATGCATGTGGATAATTGCATCTCTTGTCATTTAAAAGTTTCTGCATTGCTCTCCTGGTCTGCATCCAAGCAATGAGCTGTCTGATTTGTAAGACTGCAGTTCCCTAATTCAGGTGATTTAAGCCAGCTCTGTTTTTATTTCGTGGTGATAAACAGGCGGTGCAGTTTAGACTCTGACTGTCTAATGTATTGTGGACTGACTCTGAGCCTTAAATTCACAATCTAAGAGACATTAGCAGACTGTGAAGTCATGAGCCCAATGACCCCCTAGCAGCTTCCTCCCGGCCCCCGAGCCAGTCTCCGTCTTCAAGGTTGGGTTTTGGTCTCGGCGTGGTCGGGGCCCCGCTTGGCCTCTGCCAGTAAATGAAGGGAACCAACACTTTTCTTTTGTCCTTCTCCCTGTAGGTGCTGGCTGAGAGTGGACAACCATTTCATCTGGACGTTCATCGGCCCCGTCACCTTCATCATTGTGGTAGGTCGTGATTCACACACATGCAAAGGTCTTGTTTTTTTTTCAAAGAGCGCTTCTGAATGAGGAATTATAGATTTTCTTTCCTTCTCACATCGGCCGCCTCTTAGCTTCTCTCTCCCCTCGATCAATTTGCATGAAAGGAAAGTGGTCCCATTACAGCTGACACGAGGACATCAGTGTCCACTCAGCTATGAATTCCTCTGAAATCATAATTGGCGAGCTGCAACAGCTCCTGTTTGGTCCTCGCTGGACATCTAGAGAACACTCTCCTCCTGAGTCGAAGAGGAGAAATCATCCCAGGCATGAAGGTCATTTGCTCAGTGGGAAAACAAGGATGATGGCGGCCAGGGGAGGGGATGTAGTAATGAATGGGTGAGCCAGACAGCCATTACCACAGCTCTTAGCCATGCTGTGGATCATGACATATCCCCAGCCAATCCCAACGCACCGACGTCTCCATCTTCACCTTTTAATATTTCATGTGTTTCAAAGAGCACGCAAAAGAGCGCACACACACACACTCACACGAACCTTGTCCGCTGTAGAAAAGCACCTGAGCAAACACACGTCCTGAGTCAATACAGGCCGGTAATCACGCATGTAAAGCTGTCCACGTGCGGCGTTAGTGTCGGGAGCGGGTTTTTTCGCGTAGCAACCCCGTCTCCTCGCCTTGCTGTCTCATCGGATCTGTGTCAGTTCTCGCGGACCCATTTGAAGCATCTCCAGGCGCCCGAGTCGTGCGAATAAAAACCAGCTCTGTGGCCGAGAGACAAAAGTCGGCCCTCTAAACCAAGATCTGAGGCCTCATTTCTGTTTTTTTTCTTTTTCTCCCCCTCCCTCTCTCTCTTTTTCTCTTCTTCCCCATCCTTCATAGCTAGTTTCCATCTGCTTCCCACCCACACTCTGATGGGTTTCACTTAATGTCAGAAAAAAATAGGTATTTAATAAACTCAGGGGGCCATGTGTAAACCATTCTGCATTCTTTTCTGGCGAGCTTTTTGCTTTTTATGTTTTATTTATTTATTTATTTATTCTTTTTTATTTTTTTTACATGCAGTCGTGCCCGGAGCAGGTACCAGACAGAAAGTTTAAATTACGTATAAAAATGCACATACATCAATGTTTTTTAGCAATTATTTACAGACAGGCATTTCAAAGGGGGCTAAAATGAAGACTTTTTGTGGCCACAGGCCCTCCAGTGCTTACAGAGAGACTTCCTGAGAGCATTGAAACCTTTCTGGATCTATGTCTTGAATCACTTAAATGTTTTTTTCCTGGCCCTCTTGGCTTCACAATAAAATTGTTTCTAAAATATGGCACCGGGCTCCATTCTTTCCTCTCTGCGCTATGCTGTCCAAACATCAGCTCGGTTTGGACCTCAACAAATACACATTCTAGCATTCAGTGACTAAACTCACTTCACCGCGATGTCAAACATCAGCAGGGAAAGAACTCTGATTGCAGCTTTCCGTTCATTTTCTTCATTGTGCGTCAGCGCTTATTATACTCCGCCGCTGCTCTCGGTGAAGTGCTTCTGGTGGTGCTGCTGCTGGTGCTGGTGCTAGTGCTGGTGGGGCTCAGCGGCTGTTGAAGGTTAGAAATGGTACAGCGAAGCACAAGTATTGCACATTTTCCCAGATGTCTGCTAAGATCTGAAAGCGCTGTTAATGCACAGAACAGCATCGCACACATGTAAAATCAAAGCAGACAATTAACTGATTAGACAGCTTATTTTCACTGTTCAGGTCTCTCCAGATTTCCACTCACTTATTAAAATAATTGTTGTAAAATAATTGCTTTTTTCGGACAAAGACAATCACCTTTAGTTCCAGATGCACAATACTCAATTATCAACATAATTGGCTGCAGACAGTGGAGCCAGAGCTCCACATTAATATTAATTACCAGTCAAACTGCTCGCACAGTATTATTATTTTTCCACTTTTGAACCTCCTGTTTTCACTTGTGTTTTAAATCTCTCTCTTTCCTCTCAACTGTTGGCTTGAGAAAGGCTCAAACCAGTTCCAAATGTTAGCCAGAGATATGTCATACACTCGCAGCTCAGAATGCTGTGCGAGCACTCCTTCCAAAAACCCCAAACGCACACTAGCGGAGAGCCAGAGACTTGTGACAACTCACTGCTGATAGAGCTAGTGATGAGTGGCGCGGATGCGGCACGTTGTCTGCTGGTGTTCTTTACTTCCAAATATAAGGTTCAAAGTAGTTCGGCGAAGGCCCGATGGTTCCAGGCTGGAAGGAGATGATCATGATGTCAGTATTGACCAGAAGGCCTGCTGCTTTTCCAGGAACAGAAACTGGATGCCTGTCTAAGTGCAGTCTGTCAATTCTGATGCGTGTCTGTTTTGACAGGTCAATGTCATCCTTCTGGTGCTGACCATGTTTAAGATGGTGAAGCACTCCACCTCCATGAAACCGGACTCATCCAGGCTGGGCGGTATCAGGTGAGGGCTGATATTCTGGAAGCTTGTGTATGTGTGTGTGTGTGTGTGTGTGTGTGTGTGTGTGTGCGCGTGCCATGAGAGCTCCTAAATGATAAAACTTTTTATTTGAGATTTTTTATCTCTAAATAATATTATCTTCCCGATTTATTTTTTCTTTTATGCGTGGGTACTGCCTTTTCCCTTTCGGTTTAGGATTTCACTCTTTTAGAGATTTCCTTTATTCCTCATAACTTCAGTGTGACCTTTGCTGCTTTGCTGATATAGTTTACAGGCTTCCATGGATGACTTATTTTGCTGGGAGCCTCATAGATCTAGCGATTGCGGCAATCGAAAAGCAAACACTCCATAGACCTGCTTTCCACTCTCACTTGTTTGTTCTGGAGGAGCCCAGATGCACGCTTGTGTTTCTAGACTGCCATTTTGGGTTTCAACTCCACCCTCAAAATGCCTGAAATCTTGTCTCTGAGCTGTGCCGTGAGTCTAATTAGCAGTATTCTCTGTGGTCTCCCACGTGTGAACTGTTAACATCCCAGTTCCTCTCTAACCTGCTGTCGGGTAACAGTAATCACCCATCATCACTGGAAGTGACTGGAAAGTTATCCTCTCTCCTCCAGGAATTCCTGGAAGCCATGGAGCAAAAAGTGCCAGCAAATGTGCCGCGCACCCATGTGAAAACCCTTTAGGGCTCCCTGTTTTTAGCAGGAGTCGCAGACTCGTCCTCCTCTGTGCTCATTCATCACCATCTTCTGTGTTTCACAGGTCGTGGGTGTCGGGGGCGTTTGTCCTCCTCTGCCTGCTGGGGCTGACCTGGTCCTTCGGCCTGCTTTTCCTCAACGACTCCTCCATCGTGATGGCATACCTCTTCACCATCTTCAACACCCTGCAGGGGATGTTCATCTTTATCTTCCACTGTCTCCTCCAGAAGAAGGTCAGCCTCGTGCTCCGTTGTGTGCAGATGCTTATTAAGTCATCTAAAATCCCGCTCCTTTGAGAAGCAATTAAATGTGTAATCCGGGTCACACTGCATCTGCAAATTCAATCTCCCCTGTTTCCTCCTGTTTGTCAAACCGACAGTAAAGGCATTATCCTGAAAATAAGGATTTTCATTGTTTGGACTAAACACATCATGCAGTTAAGTGGTGGGAAAGCGACTGCTAATCTGCTCAGTGATGGAGCTGAAAAAGCCTGTTTTTAACTATCTTGATGATTAAAACCCCAAAATATGCTCCATTTTCAGTCCCTCAGACGTGAACGATTGGATCCTTTTCTCCTGTTGTTTATGTTACAATAGGAAGAGTTTACATTGGTCTGGACCGCATTCGCCTCGCAAGGCTGACATGGACATTTATAGTTCCTTTACAGTCAAAACACTTGGTTCTGGAAATAACCTGCAGATGAAGTGAAAATGATCATCATTTGCAGCTTTGCTTTCATAAACAGTGTGCAGCTGCCACCATGAATCACTTTCTCTGCAAAAGTCCTCTTTCTGCAGGTGGGGATCAGTAAATATTTGTATTCCAACATTTCTCCAGAGCTGTTCACTCACCAGCACGCGCATTGTCGCTGTGCTTGTCCTCCCTGTGGCATTTAAACCGCTCTCCCCCCAGACGGCAAAGATTTGGGGATTTCCATCTGTGTGTGTGTGTGTGTGTGAGAGAGAGAGAGAGACATTGTGTCACTGGGAATGACCTGACCTCTTGTTTCCCTGCAGGTCCGTAAAGAGTACAGCAAATGTTTCCGCCAGTCCCAGTGCTGCGGAGCGCTGCCCCCTGAGGGCCCCCACACGGCCAAGGCGGCCACGTCTCGATCCACGGCCCACTACTCCTCCGCCACACAGGTACGACATCAGAATAGCTTTTTTTTCCCCAAGTCAGAAATTCTAGTTCTAGGAGATTATAAGGCAGCTAATTTGACTTTTATTTAATTAAAGGATCAAATGGCATAAAATGTTAAAAGAAAGTTTTCCTTAAGCAGACATTAAAAGCTTGATTGATACTACTGGTTAGGCATTAGTTATGAGTGTTGGCTCCAGAGTGGGTAAATGAAAAGGTTAAACTTACATGCCTTTAGTTGCTCTTATGATTAAAAAGTTGATCCCACCAAAAACCAATAAAGCTGTCAAAGTTAGCTGTGCAGATAACGCGCGACCTTTTGTTTTGGTCTGTTTTTCTGATCAAACGGGACGCGCGACCTTGATGAGAGCAGCGTATAGGCGGGGGAAGTCAGGAACTATCGAGCGACTGAAACCTCCATAGTATTTGGATGTTTTCCACAATACAGTGACGTCCCAAAGAGACGAGCAGGCGACCCTTCACTGTTTTATGATTGGAAAGCTTTGGTCTTTTCACCAAAATCACTTTGTTATTGCTTTTACCCTTACTTTTATTTTGAATAGTTTCTTTAGAAAGATATTAAAACATTTACACATTAGGACTGTGAAAAATATATAAAGAGAGCCTTAATATACTCATTCTTTTTGATGAACTGATATTTTAAACAGATCAAACTGAATTTTAGTCTTTTGGCAGCCGTGACGTTCTGCTAAAACAGTCTTTATGGCCTTTACTGTGTTTGGCTGAAGTAAATTATTGAAAAACCAGACCAGAAAATGTTCGGGTTCTGTATCTAAGGAGCACTTCTGGGAATCTAACGGCAGATTCTGCTTCCACTTCCAGTGCTGAAAGAGCTTCACTGGGCTGTTTTCTCAAATTACGAGCCGAGAGGTTGGGTGTTCATATCATTCGAATCAATAGTCGGGTTTGCGTTTTACCGTAGCAAAGCCGCATCAACAGGCAGCCGGTTTTCAGCGGGTTCCCGTATACAAATTTAGGTTTGAATCATGAACCCGCTTGGTCCTCTGGGACAGACGCTTTAAATAACAACAGCGCTGCGTCGAGTCCTGATCAGGGGCGTCTTTTCTGTCTCAGCAGAGCCGCATCAGGCGGATGTGGAATGACACGGTGAGGAAGCAGTCAGAGTCCTCCTTCATCTCAGGAGACATAAACAGCACCTCCACTCTCAACCAGGGTAAGCCAGCGATCTCCCGTCACGGCGCCAGGCGAGACTCATCAACCGCCGTCTTTGTGATGAAGCCCAGGAAAAAAAAAAAAAAAAAAAAAAGGAGGCAAGGAGAGGCAGCTTATCATACAAAGCTCTTCTGCAGCTTGGGAAAGAGTGTTGCATTTCTTTTGGTTTAAAGCGATAAAAATAGTATTAAAAACTGCATGTATGATTCACAGATGAAGCAAGGAGGAAAAAAGTAGCATTTAGTGCTACTGAAGAGTTAATGCTAAAGACCTTGGCTGGGAAGGTCGGCTGTTCCGACCTCGCCGTTTACCTTCAGTGGAGAGTGATCGTCGGGTGGGGGGGCTGAGGGGAAGATGAGCAAAGTCAGACAGAGGTCAGAACAGGTTTTAGAAGTCATCCTGGCATCCTGAAGCTCACATTAGCACCAGCGCAGACTCAAGTTAGGAATCCTGTTATGTTTTTTTTCCAAACTTGCATAGCAAAGTTACTGCGTCCGAGCAGCCTAGGATAGTTATAACATTCCTGGAGATTTACATGGCCCTCCGGATGATGATAGGGCTGCTGCATTATTCATGGCAGGACACTTGACATGTTTTGTCTACTGTCTCGACTGGACGCGTTTGTTTAGGTGAATTTTTCTGGTGTAAACACCAGCGTGGATTGCGTTGCTAGGCTTTGGTCAACACTGGTGATAATAGGTGTTTGTCAGTTACCTCAGTCGAGTGTTTGGGTAACGCTCTGGCTCCCACCAACATTTCTATGGCTGCTTTGTCCATAATAGAAGGCAGATGAAATGCTGCTCATAAATCTTTTTTTGCGGTATCGGATGTTGGACAGAAAATGTCAGATTTTGTTTATGTCAACAGCTATGTAGCGCACGACCACAAACCATCAAGTACCTCAAGCTCTTTATACTCAATCATTCCCCCCTTTTTTTTCTGCCTCTCTCCTCTCTCTCTCTTTGTTATTTCAGGGATGACTGGCAACTACCTCCTAACTAACCCTCTCCTCCGAACCCACGACACTAATCCCTATAACAACCTGCTGGCAGAAACTGTGGTGTGCAACACTCCCTCTCCACCGGCCTTTCACTCCCCAGGTGCACATCCCTCCCTCCGCCTTTATTCTTGCATAGATTTGTGTTTGCTCTAAAGCCTGACATTTCAGAAAATGCACTTCCCGGGGAGCGTAACCTGAGAAGATCAAAATCTATTATGTGTCTTGAAGGCAAACAGCCATTTAGCTTAGCACAAAACCAGAAACAGCTATTCAGGCTCTGAAGAGATGCAAGAAAACGAAACTTGGCGTCACTTCTGAGGGCCATTAATCAATTCATTTGTCGGATTTTGGCTGAAATCAAACTGTTTACGCAAAAGAATGCGGTTTTATGGGACACAGATTGCCTGGCTACAGTGGCTAGCTTTTTGTTCAGGCGGTGTTTCATGAATAATAGTTTAAATTGAGAAAATGCAACTACCGAGCAGTTTTTGCAGCACCTTTATTTTCTGTCCTCAATGAGGCTAAGCTAAACCAAAGCTGATAGGAGTGTCGCAGTCCAGCTCTCCGTGTTCCTCTCCCCTTGAAGTGATTAAAAGAATTAGAATGAAAAACATGAATGTTGTGACACAGCATGCCCTGACAGCTTTAATACTCACACCCTCTCTGCTCCTCCAACATCTTTTATTTAAACAACTTTCATTCTTGTAAACACAGAAGATGAACTCAATCAGACTGTCTTATCTCATCCACTGAGCGCCTCTGCTGGGAATTCCTCCCTTTTAAATATGAACCTCAAATTCTTTTTTTTTCTCTCGCCTACGTCATTGATGTTACCCCGGCATTCACCCAACGCTGATACAGAGATATGCTTCTAATTAGAGCGATTTAAAACATGTCAGTGTTTATGGTGACCTAGTTCCTCGTTGGCAGAGCAAAAGAAACACAATCAAAGTAAAAAGGGAAACAGAAGCACATGACGCAATGCGGGCAGAGTCATAGCCTTCAGATATTCACAGGCATTTGATGATAAAAGAGCATATGCGGGGGGAAAAAAATGGCAGCGCAGCAGACGCGCGTATGCTGGGGACCTGCAAAGGCGTCCAGCTTCTACTTGTGTCAGGTCGTAGCGAGAGCTTGCTTATGGCACAACAAGGTCATTTTTACACAGAGGTAATGATGTCAGGCCGGGACCAAAAGAACTTGTGTGGAGATAATGAAAACGGCTTTTGCGCCTGAGCTGAGCAGCAGCAGCCGCTCAGGCACAGACGGCAGCGTGAAGAGCCTGGGCTCGGGCTTCAACGCCCTCTGCAGCACGGCCCCACAGTAAACACCAATGTTTTATCAGCGGTTCAGCCTGAATGCGGCCATTAGCTTCTCTTTTAGCGCCCCTCCTCCTCTTCTCCTCTTCTCTCTGCTTAGGCACAACAGCAACAGTGAAATAAATAAATAACCCATTGGAAAATAGCTGGAAGACTGCTGGCAGCAGCATGGTGCACAACTGTCACAACCTGGTGTGAAGATCGCCAAATGAGTATGAAATACCGGAGCGCCTGCTCTGCTGCAGCCATTAGAGCTGGCTCCTGGAAAAAGGACGAGCGTGTCTCCTGTTAGAAGTGTATTAATGCTAAGTAATACCAAGCAGATGTTCGTCCGACGCAGCGAAACGGGCACGGCTAACGTCTCGGTCGAGAGTCTGCTGGAAGCGTTCCCAGATTGCAGCTGTCGCCACGTCCAGTTGAATTCTGTTCACCCCAACTCCCCCTTCTCTCCCCTCTGCCCGCAGACAGTACCTGAGTGCAATAATAAAAAAAAGAAAGAAAGAAAAAAATCCACGTCTGGCCAAAATCGCAAGTGTGTTCTGCCGTGTTCCAATGGAAAGTGTTTTTTAGCCTTTTTGTCCTCTGTTGCTGCCCATTGTAGAGACCAGATTTCTCTTTTTCTGTATTCAGGGCCTGTCTGGCCACACACACACACACACACACACACAAACACACACCCTAAAAATGTCATCCATGCACTTAGACGCTCTCCAGTATATGAACCGATTCTTTTTCAACTTCATGCTATGAGTTAATCTATGTATGAAAAGACAGTGTCACCTGCTCAGTCCAGGATTCAGTTGTCCTTGGTCTGTCATTCAGTTCCGGGACATTATTTAGCCACCGTTGTCCATCTGTCCTGCCAGTGAAGTAACACATGGGCTAAATTACAGCTAATTACAAGGACGCAGTCCAAGCGGGACTAGCTGAATCCAGGCTGACAATACGAGCTTTTGCTTTTTTTTTGTTTTCACTGATTCTGTTCTTTCTTCTGCAATTTGAACCAAAAGGAAAAAAAAATCACATTTTACTTTTTTTTTTTTTTGCACATCAGCTGTTCTTAGGCCAGATAGCCTGAGCAGACACACTTGATGTGAGTGGGGGCGAAGTGAGTCATTGCACCGTGCCTGTCTGTGGTGGTGGTGGTGGTGTGTGTGTGTGTGTGTGTGTGTGTGTGTGTGTATGTCGCTTTGTTGCTGTGCTCGTGGGGGTCCCAGCGCAGAGAGGTGGCTGGCCATCTGCGCTCGGCATTACTCTATCACCTCGCCTTTTCTGAACGGGTGGAATGTTTTATTCATTGTTGTTGTCACAACGCTTCCCCATCAGCCTGCATTCATTTCATTTCCCATTCATACTTCTCCTCTTAATTTTTGTTTGCAGTCCTTTGGTTCCCCTGGCATCAGCCCCTGTGTAGCGTGTTGATATACTGTACTTTCTTGAGTTTCGTGTCATGTTTTTTCCTCATTTCTCTAATATTGTTCAGGATGAGGATGATCTCCCAGATTGGCTACACCCATATTTAGTCTCAATAGGGGGCAGCTAACTGGGTCCCTTTGATGTTAATTTGTGTTGATTTATTGTTACAGTTAAGCTAGAAACCAAAGAGCACGAGACCAGTGTCCTGAGCAGTATCCAGCTCTGTGGACTCTGTAGCAGAGATTTTAGTCTTTTAAAAAGAAAGAATAAGTCATACCTGACCTGTCCCTTTCTTGCAGGACAGCACTCTCTGAGCAACAGCAGGGACATCAGTGCCATGGACACCCTCCCCCTCAATGGCAATTTTAACAACAGCTACTCCCTGCGAGACGAAGACTACGAGGCGGTGGGTGTTCGGGGCCCGGGTGATCTTGGGGGCCTCAACTTGGACGACGCAGCCTTTGAGAAGATGATTATATCGGAAATTGTCCACAACAACCTGAGACCCCGCGGGGCCCCCAAAGGCCGCGACGCCCCGAGGGAGCGGGACAGAGGTCAGCCTCCGCAGACCAGACTGACGGTCGACCGAGGCGGGGGCGGCAGTGGCAGCGAGGATGATGCCATCGTGGCGGACCACGCCGAGGCCTCTCCTCCCCAGAGAGGCAGTGCGAGGGGTGGGCACGCCACGCTGGAGCTGCTCCTGCACCCCCACCACAAGGAGGTGCTGGAGGCCCCCCTCCTGCCACAGAGGACTCACTCTTTGCTCTACAGCGCTCAGAAAGCCCCCAGAAGCATGGAGGGACAGGGCGGCCATGGCTCCGAGACTGTTACCACAGTGGAGGACATGGGTTCCCATTCTCCCAGCAACAACAGAGACTCCCTCTACACCAGCATGCCAAACTTGAGAGACTCGCCCTCACCCTCAGCTTCACCTTACCCCCTGGAAGAAGACGAGGAGCTGTCGACCTCCCCCCGAAGCGAGAGCGAGGACGCGTATCATAAAAGCATGCCCGAGCTCGGCGACGCGCCGCAATCCTACTACCACATAAACCGAGGCGCCAGCGACGGGTGCATCATCTCCCCCAACAACGAAGAGTGCGCTCCCGAGGGCGACGCGCCCAACGACGGACAGATGCAGCTCATTACCAGCCTCTAAGACTGCGTTTGATTTGCACAGGTTCGATCAGATGGGTCCTCTAGGTCGATGTCAACGCAGCTGTCGAGTCCTGCGCCACCCTGCGCTTGTACTTTCTGTTTTTAACAGCAAGCGACGCGTCGCCAGGTTGGAAAAGGAACAAGGACTTTTGCACACAGATCTTGTTAACACACAAAACACAACTATCTAAGGCCGACAAATGTGGACAATGAAAGCTCTGCTGTTGGACTAATAAGGTGCAGAGACAAACACACGAGCCGCGTCAGCGATCCGTCTGTTCTGTTGGGGAAGAAGAAGGGATGAAAATTTGAAGAAAAAAAAGACGATGACACGCCTGAAGGACTTTTCAAACCAGGGTTATTTTAGTCCTCAAGTACAGAACTAAAACTAGCGTGACTCCTCTACACAGTCAGGACTGTCAAAAGTAAAGAAACCACTAAATCTGACTCAGGCCTTATATTTTCTCTATTGCACATTTAACTGTTGTCAAAAGTAACAGCTAAAGAAAGTATATTTTACTGTACCACTAGTGTAAAAAGTTGAAAAAAGAAGAAAAAAAACCAGAAACCAATCAATAGTTATGCCCTCTCAATGTTACGACTCTTCAGACAAAACTCGAAATGGTGGAAAAGTGTTTCTCCTCTCACACTTGACTTGTATTTAAAAAAAAAAAAAAAAAGGAGATCTCGGTCCATATGGAATCATGCTCATGTCTCTGCTTGTGAAGTGCTTTTGCTTTCGTGAATGCTGGGTGGGGGTTAGGGTTAGAGGGGTTGACAGTAGTACATTTGTTAACACCAGACCATGCACAGATTGAAATCAGAAAAATGTGTAATTTATTCGACTTGACTGGAGGTTCTTTTGGGCTTTCGTATGTCTAAGTGCAGTTCTGGCAGATCTCGATTCATCCTTCCAGATTGATTAATTTATTACCTGAAGTGTTTGGGGGGGCTTAAAAGATCATGGTCAAGTGTGAATACTTTTTAATGCAACACTGATTATGTTTATTTCATTCCTTTTGTAAGAACTCGCCATCAGCTGATATTTAATTCAACTTCTGTTTGATATCGAAATAAATGTGAATTTTTTTCTTGTTCGCAGACGGGGAGATGCTTTTTTTTGTGTTTTGGATGCAGCAAATCATGTAGTTGGACTGGAGGACCAGGATGTAAACCTGATTGAAATTTAATAGTTTTCCTTCTTTTGCGGAACAATTTCCAGGGACCTTATTTGGGTTAAAACTCAATTTTTACCTCTGGGGAAATGACCCACAATTACATTTATGAGTATTAGACATTGGAAATCCTTACCACTACACACACACACTCATACCACCTGGTACCATACCATGTTCACATACACTGTAGAAAGGAGCACATAAAATTGCATAACCTGAAATAAATAGTATTTTTTAATGAGTAATTTAAAAAAATCCCAAAAAACAATGCCCTTTATCTATCCATCCACCCATCCATTCATCTATCCATCCATCCATCCGTCCGTCCATTCAATTATCTGCTAATTCCTAATCAGGGCCACAGGGGTCACTGGAGTAGAAGGCAGAACTACGCTCCAGGCAGGTCATTGCAGCACCAGACACACACAGGGGTAATTTGGGGGTCTTCAGTCAAATTAAATGTGCAGATTTAACATAAATAGATGCCAATCATAAATTATTTATATTTGCAATCTTCGCTGGCATGATATATTTGGACAGTCTACTGTTTTCATCAGAAGGCCACGGGTGGGGTTGGGTGGCGCGTTCCTATCAGCTGGTGCTCCGGAGGCGCGTCACACCGGTCGGTTGATCCGTTCCACCGCTGCATAAAGGAGAACGCGGAGCCGGGGGCCGATGACCAGGGACCAGGGAGCGCGCACGCTCTCCGTGACAGTGAAGCCCACCCGCGTAAAGGTGACAGGTGCGCTGCGCCTTCTGGGACATCAGCTGATGAGAACACGTCACGCAGCTCCACCCTGTGACCTTCTGACGTGGACAGAAGCAGACTGCAGAAACATGCCACGGTATGAAAGGTAACATCTTTCTAATGGTCTGTGATCAATGAAAATACCCAGTATTAATTAGGGGTCGAGACGCCATGAATGCCACAGTTAGACCCTTCTAGCCCCAAATCGGCTGCACTAACTGCGAAAAGCTTCACGACTCGTGGAAATGGTTATCAAACTTTTCCTTTTCCTGCCTTGTTACTGATTTTACAGTGAATTCGTTTTTGTTTTTTGTTTTGTTTTTTCATTTATTTGGGTAAGTATAGCCATGCTTTTAAATCACTTGATAGGGTGTGAGGATCGGAAGGATGTGACTAAATTAAAATGTTCCTACTATCCGGACCCGCGGTCACTAATGAGCCCTGCTTTGGAGCAGCAGATTACTGATTCAGCTATTATTTGATAACACTGAACAGCAGGATTTATGACCTGGAGCAGCCTGCCAACAGGAGATGAGGAGCAGGCGATGAGCATTTTTCTTTTAATTCTTCTTTATGCATAAAGGTTATAAAGCACACCCGTTTAAAAAATGTTAACTAATTCCATGTGTGTGTGTGTGTTTTGGGGGGGGGGGGATAAATCAGGACAGGAGGATCATGCATGTCATAGATTTTAGCAGATTTAGTGTCTTTCATCCGCGGCTCTGCAGGAGTATGCTGTTGCATCTGACCACACACTCAGTTGATTTTCAGTCCACGCGCTTGCTTTATGATGATCTGGGCAGTGGGCCTTAGCTGGAGTTTGCTGGTCGACATGAAGGCTGAGGCGAACCCAAGGGTCCACCATGGCTGTGGTGTTTCTGTGGGAATGTCGGCCTCAAGGGGTTTACCCAATAGACCCCAGACCGCCCCATAAATCGCCTGGCTTCTCGTCAGGTCTGGATTAGGATTACGCCCAAAGACACCCTCTTGTGTTTCACCAGAAGCGCCTGGAGGACGTCACTGGGGCAACCCCGTCCGCTTTCCACAGGACTGCAGTAAATATTGTGGGTGTCAGTGACGGAGGTGAAGTTTTAAAATCAGCATTTTCATTACTGACAAAGCCATGATGAACCAGTGTGCTGAGCAGGACGGGCTTTGCATGATGCATATATATTGGTTCATTATCACTGAGTCATCTGGGCTGTGGTGCTTCTCACTCTATGATCTACCAGAAGGTTGGGATCCTTCAAAGACCAGTATGGTGACCGGTTGCTGCTGGTCTGAGTCGACCTGATAGGAAGAAAGGTCAGATCTGATCCTCTCTCAGAGATCCTCCCCTGCCCCTTTCCTTTGCTTTCCTTTCTTCCTCCGTCTGAGGGGATGCGGTTGTGTTTGTGATGCAGCGTTTGCACTGCAAAGGGGAAACTTGTCGGAGTTTGCCGGAGATGAAAGCGTCTGATTTATCAGCTCATCTTTTATCCGCGTGCAGCGGAGCCTGGTTTCTGTGGGGGCAGTGGCAAATGAAGGCGCAAATGGGCTCAGTCCGAGAAGACATTACGGGGTTTGCATTTGAAGCCGTTTGATGTTCCACCCTCTGGTGATTTGGACATTATTTCATGTCCATCATCAAAAAGACATCAAACAAGATGCTGAATTCAAAATCAGATCACACTGAAATTGAAATGTGTACTCTGTGACCTCTCTCTCTCTCTCTCTCTCTCTCTCTCTCTCTCTCTCTCTCTCTCTCTCTCTCTCTCCCTCTCCCTCTCTCTCTCTCTCTCTCTCTCTCTCTCTCTCTCTCTCTCTCTCTCTCGCCGTATCTTTCTTTAAAATATCTTTAAAGACCGGAGTGAATAATATGTTTATAGAATCATCTGGCTCCCCTGTAGTTTTACCAAAAAAGGTAATAATAATCACACTGTTATTTATTATTAATTAAATGAGAAGCATTCTTGCAGCCAGTGTTTACAGCCTGGAATAATAATCTTGAAGGAACTCTTCATAATAACATTATTCAGCAGGAATATTACATTTCCTCGGGGCCCGTGCAAGAGTACAGCTTACATTCTTCTGTGTTTTACTCTGCGGCGCAGAGATAAAGAACATCTGAATCACTAGTTCAGCGCTGCCGCCGTCCCTCCGAACTACGGCGGCTCTGCCTCGGCTGACTCGGCCGCTCGGCTCCTGCCAGCAAAAACAAACGCATAAATGAAGCTCTCCCTCATATTTTCATAGCTGCGAAAGCTAACGTATGTTGGGCCCACAGACTGTGTTATAGGGTGAAAATATGCATGTTGACGGAGGAGGGAAAAAACTGCAGATTAAGCAGCCGCAAGGTACTCTAATAAAAAAAAATTAAATAATAATAATAAAAAAACCTCAACCACCAGCCCTCTGCCGTGCGGTTAAAGTGATCAGTTCTGTTTTGTTTTGCCTCCTGGTTCAAATAATGCAAATTACAAGGTGACAAAATTTCAAACTTTGGCCTATAACATTTGTTGTTTGTTGTTTTAAGGCTTGTGGTGATAAGAACTCAATTTCCTACCTCTGGTGGAGGACTGTTCAAACAGAAATACGAGCTTCCTCTTGGCTTCCTCAAAGAATTCTATCATAAAAGATTAAGACTTAAGGCTTTGAATATGCTCCAGAGTCCTCACTAAATTCTGTGCGCATTAGGTCCCCCTCCCCCCCCAAAATTTATTCTTCTAGCAAAGTGAGGACATTTTTGTGAAGTTGGGCTTTGAGGTTGAAGTTAGGGTTAGGAGGATAGTCGGGGTGGTTAGGGCCAGGTACCGGGTAATGTATTAGTGCTAGGAAAAACCTCACAAAGATATAAACATGAGGCTGTGTGTGCATGTGTGCGTGGCTGCGGAGATGAAAGAGAATGTTTCAGACAGTCAGTGGAGCTGAGGAGCTGAAAAGTTGGGGGAAGATGGAGGAAGCGAGCAGCAGTCAAATATGTTGGAGAAATATCCCAGTCTGGGCCTGGAGGTCGTAAAAGTGTCACGTCTCTGATCAGCCTTCACTCCAGACGGCCAGGGGATCTTCTCCCGTGCAGCAAACGCTCAACATAAGCTACATATTTACTGAGGCGACTTTAACATCACACTTTTATTGTGCAGAACTGGCTCTTTATTTAACAGAAAAGTAAAAAAAAATAAGGGTTATTGGCGAGGAAGCCGAGTCACTTCCTTATAAATATCATTTTTACAGTTTGTTTCAATGTTTTACAGACACTGGCTGCTGAACCACTCAGACAGTTATTTTTTTTGACTTCCTGAGGCTGATAAAGTATAAAATATAATAATGAATCTTTTTGTTTTATTCGGTGGTGTTTCAGTGGGATAATTAGGGGTCATTCTCCCAGATGTTTTCCATATTACTTCTAGAGCTGCATATCCATTTCTTAAATAAAAACCCAAAGATTATACAAATACAGCTGCAACTAGTTAGCATTTCCAATTTATCAGAAAAAAAGGTACATAAAAAGAGACAACTTGGAAGGAGTTTCTGATACTTTTGGGAAACTATGTTTCATATTTAAAATGCATGGTGGAGTGTTGTAACATCTTTGTTGCTGAGGAGCTAGAAGTTAGACATTTTCTGCCCCGCAGCGCAGCTGGACTTTATTGGGTTAGCGTCGACTTCACTGCTGGATCACTGAGAGCGTTTAGAATACGAACAGCATGATGTTAAATGTTTTATTTAAAAGACTTTAATTCAAAGGTAATTCATTTACAGTCAGCATAATCATCTACATATAGAAGTTCCTGCGTGGAAGCAAATCTGGCTGCATGTGGAGAAAGTTATGAAGGTAACAGAGTTAAAGCCATGCTTTAGGTCGCATTGATAAGACGCCCAAAGCATTTCTCATTTCTTGTTAGGTGAGTCAAAGTGACAAAGCGAACCAGGGCAGCCGGGCCCCGACGCGTGAGGAAATGTTTCATTATTGCTAAAAAAGAATGTTTAAACTTTTTAAGACTGCAGATGCAAATAAGTGGGACTCTGATTTCATCTGAGTGTTTGGTTTAGCAGTTAGGAGAGACGCGCACATCCTCCAAACCACCCAGAAACGCACAATCACAAAAGCAAAACACAACTCAGATGTTTCATCCTGTGACTGGTTTTGAGGGGGGAAAAAAGCAGCAGCTTCTCTGTAGGTCCATGTGGTTCCGTGAGTGTGTGTGTGTGTGTGAGTGGGTGTAAGTGTGGGTGGTTGGGTGTGTACACCACTGAAATACTTCACAGCCACTAACAGGAAAAAAGTAAATATAATGCAAATAGTTAAGATTCCTGTTGGCATTTAAATTTTGCTTGTCCTATTTTCTTTAACTTTATGGAAATAGCAGAATTGCCCGTTAGTATGTGTCTGTGTGTAGTAGTTAAATTGTATTCACTGTATTCACATATTCAGGTACTGACAAAGCCTTCTGAGTTGACGGCATTTTTACAAAGAACACATCATCTTTTTAAATCGGATAAGCAAAATTTAAGGCAAACTTGCAGAGTGACAGGCTGTGTTCAGACAAAGGTTTTTCAGCCTAGTTGTTAAATTTGTTGTTTTCATCACATCGATCTGTGTCGTCCAGACAGGTGCCACTTTAAAAGAAGATCATTCTATAATAATCTGGCTAAAATCCAGCCTTCTACCCAGTTCCTTCCCTGTAGAAAATGGTGATAATCCTCCCTCTTCACCATCATTATTCTGTTTATGTTCTCTGCAGCGGTGGTCCTGCGGGCGGCTCTCACCTCCGTGTTCCATAATGGCTCCAATAAGGTCCCCTTTTCCTTCCTGAGAATGTGTTGCTGCTCGCTGTGACCAAACAACTCAGTCTGTGTTTTATCTGACCCTTGCTAAAGCTAAGGCGCTGCATGCTGAGCAACAGCTTTCTTCTTGGACAGCAACATAGAGAAAAAAAAAACCCCTAACAATCTGGACATTAACCGACTGCTCCAAAAACACCGCTGCCTCTTTTTTTGTCTTTTTGGACAATGCTTGGTTGAGTCTTGGCAATCCTGACATTCTCCTGTGTTCTTCCGCCTGTCGCAGAGGAGCAACACTGACAGGCGCTTTATGTGACGGAGCGCGGCGGCTGTCATCAGTCATAATCAATCAAAACCTTTGTGATCACCTCAGTTTCTGAAGGGACGTTTCCAGGTTTCACGGCGGCTTTTATGACAAGCTAGCTCATTACATCACGGAAGAACAAGCGCTGGGGGATTGAGTTAATCAGAGCATTTGTGACAAACACGATCTTTGTCTGCTGTTGTCAGGTTGCAAAGATGCCACCTAAAAGGAGAATTTTGAGCGTAGAGCGCAGAATTGGTAGGAGGGCGGATGGAGCTTTCCTGTTCTAGTTAAACTTATTCATCAAATAATGAAGCTTGTTCCAGTGCTGACAAGCCTCCCTCAAATGACCTCACATGTCACATTTCGATGCAAACCTGTTTCTGTAAATAATACTAACCCTGTCCCCTGTTTGTCAATAGTGCACAAATACATAGTACAGTTTAGTTCTATTTTGGTGTTGTTCTCAAGGACTCCTGCAGACCACAGGGGCCCGGGATCAAACGAACAAACAACCACTCTATCTCTGCCGTGGCAGCTGCGCCGACGCGTGGATGGATGAAGAGTCAGGAAACATAATCCATCGACCTCGCGCTTTTACCGGCACAGAGAAATATTCCTGATTTGTTGATAGATCCTCTTGACCTTCAGCCTCCTCTAGGCTGCAGTGTGAATGATGGCGCTCTCCACCCCTAGCAGAAAAATTGCAGCGTTATCTATAGATTTGTGTGAAAGCGTCTGCTCTGGAAAAACCATCCAGAAAAAAATTACTCTACTTACAATAAACTGCGATACAAAGTCACTGACAAAAGACATGAAATGGCTGTAGAGCACTGAAAGGAAAACTAAGACAGCAACGAGAGCTGTAACTCCACCCAATTTTCACGAGTATGTACCTGAAATATTTCTTTTCATTCAATTACGGTCCCAGAACTATTTATTCTAATTCATTTACTGATTGGATCTTCCTTCCCTATCTGTTTATCCAAATGTTCCACAGTGGAAGTTAAATAAATCAGTACAAATTTAATGAGTAATCGCTTTTTTTTGTGCTGTTTGGTTTGAGACCTTCACGCAAAAGAATTTAATTTCCATACCGTTTGGAATTATAATATACAAAGTGGAGCAACTACAAAATGAATTTAAACCCTGTGAGAGACGAATAGGTCACACAAAGATCAGCTGGGAAGATTATAATGCGCCAGAACTGAGACGAGCTCTCCCGCTGCAGGAGCCGCTGTGAGACAACCGACACATGTGCAGCATGACCGCTGACATGCACGGGGCCTTACAATGACGTGCATGGAGAGCACAAACTGCTCCGAACACGATGGAGGGCTAGAGACCCGCTTGTTCATGGTAAATATGACCAGACATCAATCCTTAATGTAGGACATGTGTTTAAGTTCTTAAGGAAATCACCAAGAATTTTTTTTTTTTGTAAAAGAGTAATTTTATAATTTAAATAGGTAAATACCTCTTTTTTGTAGCAGAAGCTGATTATAGTTTAGTATGAGGGTTATAAAAAAAATATATATTTTTTTTTTCCTGCACACTAAACTAGTTTGTTTCACTTTTTATGTTTTAGTCAATAAATTAGCAAAAGGAGAAGACAAAGAGCCAAAAGCTGAGTAAACACATATAAGATGCATCATAATCATTTTTATGATTTTTTTGATTTTTTTAAAAGAATTTCTGTGCTGTGTGTTTTGAGATCCTAAAAAGAAATAATTACCCACACCCAATGATGTAAATGCTTTTGGGAAATTAGTATGTTCAACAAAAACTGACACCACATATCTCACCATATCATTGTTAGAGCTAAAGATCATCGAATTAAGAGGTTAAGATTTAATTTTCTAACAACATAAATGAACATAAACTACATATATCACATATCATTTAAGAGGAAAGGGAAACTTAACAGAAAGCGAGGGATGGGATGGTGCTTGTTCTCCCCTCGATTTTCGAGGCACATTACTTGTTCTCCCCGGTGACTCTTCGGGGGGCAGCCATCATTTAATGCACCGTTAAAAGGCTGCAGCTGGAAAAGTTAGCAGAAACACTTTTTTAACAACCTCACAAAGTCCCTGAAGCCCAAACCCGGAGCTGTCTCCGACCACCTCACGCAAAAGAGGAAGCGCCCCCCCCCCCCCCCAAACCTCAGACTCCAAATGCTAAGTGTCAATTTTGCAGCCCCTGCACATGTGATGACGCTTGGCCCATTTTTGTATTTTTCCTGACTCCACCCATCAGTCAGTGATCCTGAGAACATATTCTGATCGCAGCTGAAGACATGATTGATTCCAATCATGCGTGAGATCCAGCTGAGACCTTAATGGCATCCAGGAGAAACAGGGAGGAGGGGGACCTGCAGGGTAATGTATTTCTGGGAGTGGGGTGGGAGTGGTCAAAAAAGGATCTGTTAAGATGTTTCAGTAATTCCTGATGGAGAAATCATTATTGAAATTGATGTTAGTCAATCATCAATAGCAGAGCTGCATCTGGAATATGAACTTCTCTGCAGGACAAAAAGAATCTCATCTGTTCTCATTACTGTCTTTTAAATGTATATAAATATGTGTATTATAATTATCCACAGAGTCACGAAGAATATTAAAGACTGAGTAAAGAAAACATACACGTATGCATGTGTGAGCAAGTAAATAACTGTCACAACAGCATCCATTATGTCCCAGGCCCCTGGGCATCATGGAGGTTGGAGTCTGGCATTAATTGATGCCTGTGGGAACATCTTTTCTAGTAATTTCTTGTCAAAAGGGTCAGATTCGCTGGAGAAACAGAGGAGCCTATTCTCTGACAAATAATTCAAATTTTAGAGCTGATTCCAACACCACGGTCCCTTTACGGCCGCTGATTGTGTGGTTTCTGCTCGGAAACATTCTGAGAAAATCGCCACACAGGAAACCCAGAGGTTGAGCTGGAGTTGTTATGGAGGGAGAATATTTTTAGAGTCTCTTTAAAACAGAGAACGCTGCCACAAGTCTTTGTTTCTGCTAGCGAGGGACTCACAAGCTGAAAACAGCGAGCATAAAGTAAAAAAAATACCGACAGATGTCATGGGCAGATTGACCTCCAAACGACAAAAATGGTTGATAATTATATAAATCAATTATTCAGAAAATACTGTTTGATCCATATCATTAGCTTTTTTTTGTTTTGTTTTGTTTTTTTGCTTTGCTTTTTTTTCCAGTATAAAAATCAACAGTGTTTTTTTTTTTTTTTGATAAAGTTGTGCAAGACCTAATTTAAAAGAGGAGCAATATTTAAGTAATATTAAAATAAATAGTATTATTTATCTGAAGTGTAAACAAAGTGTAAAAACCAAGGGGAAACAGATTTTTTTTTTTTGGCCAAGCTCCAGTCAGTAATTAGTAATCAATAAATAAACCTTATAAAAAAAAAATGTTTTTTTGAAACTTTTAGTATTTTTAGTATTAAATGCAAAATTATTATTTATTATTAAAAAATACAAAAATAATTTAACACACACAAAAAATATTACGTAGGGCATTTTAGTGAAGTATTTACAGTAGCGTGATCACAGAGAGGATATTGAAGGTTACCAGTTCAACTGATCCAAACTGGACTAGTTTTGCCTTTGAAATTTTAGTGTCACTTTTCAAATTTAGTGCTCTGTTTGACCGTTTGACATTTATGCACATCCACGTCAGCACTCTGGAACAGGCATACAGCACCACACACACACACACACACACACACACACACACACACACACACACACACTTGGACTTTGAAGTCTTGCGACCGTCATGTCCATCTTTTCATACTGTGTCCAGACAGGGGAAAAACCTTGGCCATCATCTCTCCTCTCTGAACCTGTCCATCACTGTCACTCTGGATCAGTGGTGCAGAACTCATCCTTCCTCTCCCGCTGGTCCCTGCTGGACCGGACTCGCTCAGCCCGGGTCCTCATATCACTGTCAGGGCTTCCAGCTGACAGCCTGCTGCTGCTGCTGCAGCTGATTCCAGTTTGCTGGCCCTCCGATGAGCCCGTGCCACCGATCTGAGCAGCAGCAGTGGCTGCTGTGAGGCCGCTGGACTTCGGCGGGGGCAGCACCGATAGCTGGCCATGATGGAGTTACTTACATCCGCATTTGAACACCGCACAAGTGCTGTTAAATGCGTGCAACAGCGGCAGCGTGTCGGAAGAGCAATCCGAGATTTGGACGTGAGAATGCTCGGGTCCTGCAATTCACATGATGGAGCGGAACGTGCAAGCGTCTTAACTCCTCAACCAGACCGGATGTCTCACCAGTTCTGCATCTGTGATTGAGCAAAAGGCCTTCTCATTCCTTCCTCCCTCTCTCTTGCCACGCCACATGTGTGAATTCTATCGTGATGGCTGCGGTTTCCCGAGAATTCTGGAACTTTCAAACAAACCACAACAGGCAGTAAAGCCAGCTTCTCAGCCTCCCACAGAGCAGGGGACAGTCAGTGGAGACGTGAGAGTAGGGATTGGAATTTAATTACAGCCCTAAAGCCCTCAGAGTCCAATATGAGAGAGAGGGATGAGACATAAATCTGCAGGGGTGCTTTTGTTTGTGTGGTAGCTACAATATGAAAATCATTCAAAACCTACTGTGGTGACACTTAACTCTGAAAAACGGCGGTTTTAAGTTTGATGGATGAACAACCAGCCTCCCATGGACTGACAGTCGTTCCCCTGCTCAGTTTTTCTTTAATTAAAGTGCCCGCTCCTGTTCCTGGTATGGAAACCCACATTTTAATAACAGATTGGATGTAACAAGGACAAACATAGAATTGACTAGACTCCTTAATGCCAGCCTATAAAATACGGAAAACAAAAAAACTGTTTTCAACTATTTCTACAGGGACATTGGGGAGCTCCCTCTCTAACTACGGAGATGGTTTTCTAAACCAACTGTTTTAGAATCCATCATGGTGACACCTTAGATTCATAGCTAAAATCTTTTTCCACACTGTTGACCATAAACGCAATCCCCCCGTGTCGAAGAGGGGAAAAAATGGATGGATGCGCCGTTACAAGGGAACCTATGGCCTTATGATTGGATTCAAAGCTGCTTTGGCCAGAACATCAAGGGAATATTTCTGGGCTGCAGATTGGCCAGACTGGCGGCACAGCACAGAATCTGCAGAGTGAGTTAGGAGGCACAGACCTGCTCCCAGTCCATTGTGTTCCAGCCGGGGTGGGGCACAGCGGATGAAAACCAGATTGGGCGCTCCAGATCCTGTTCCACAGTCAGCGTGAAGAATAAGGCAGAGAAAGACTGAAAAGATCAGGCCCATGCAGCGCTGCGAGAGGCTGACAGAAGAAGGGGGGGGCACCATCTAGTGCAGAAATCCAGATGTAGGTCACTGCCAAAAAAATTCCCAAATCCCAATGTTATGGCCAACTGGGAGGCTGCAAAACCTTCTCCGTGTAAATAACGTCAGCAAATCACTCTCTACGATCCTTTCCATGAAGAATCTGGAGATGTTTAAGCTCAGACAGCCATGAGAACACAAACCGCATGTCTTCTTAAGTTAGGGGTTCTTAAATCACCTCAGCCCTGGTAGAACAAATATCAGGGTTCGATTTGACAAGGACGCATCAGGCACTTGGACACGCGGGTATGACGTTCTGCTGTTTGAACGGCGAAGATGTATCTGTGCGTCAGAACGGATTGCTTTTGGCGGCAACGTCGTGCTAACATGGGCCCCTTTTTTTCAACCCCGCGTGGTTTGTCCAATAAACCGTCCCAGACCATCGCTCTGTCAACTGATTTGTCGGACATATTCGACCGGAATCACGCGCTGAACTAGCTGGAAGCATTCCATGTGTGGATGGAAGGTCTCAATCTTTAGCATTTGAACTAAGAGGATGAGCCTGGCACGGGAACACAAGCATGCGAGCACACAAGTTCTGCGGCGAAGAAAGCAAAAAAAAACAAAAACGGAGAGTCTTCCCCACAAAGACATCAGATGGGAAGCAGTCTGCAAAATATTAGGACTAATAAAACTGGAGCCTTTCTTGGTTGGGCTGAATCCAGTGCCAGTCCCAGCTGTTTGCTATTTATTTGTGCATTTGCAGCAATTGTCACGTTCCTCTTATTACAGCTAATACCTTATAGTATTACTTTATGTCCATTTTCCAATACGTACACTGTTCATTCCACGGGAGCTGTGAGGTGCTGCCTACCAGATGTTCGGGTGACAGTCCACCCACAGGGACATTCTGATTTGGAAACATACATGTTCATTTGAAATGTTGGAAAAAATGTCTTTTTTTTTTACTCCCCCGCAGAACTGATCCTCGTCAATGCCTTTGCCGCGCCGCGGCGGTAGTCGTTACGTTGGGTTACCACCTCTGAGCTTGACATCTGGACTTCATACAACAAACCGCTGCAGCGCTGCAAATGTCAGGTTGGATTTCACTTCCTAACTCTACATGAAACTGAAGCACTGTAATACAGTAAATACTCTTTTGGTGGCTGTATGAGGAAAGAATCGAGGAGACAGGCCCCTTTTCCTTTTTTTAATTCCTATAATATATACTAAGGTAATGTTTAGTGATCTAAGTCTTTATAATGCTAAATGCTAGTGGTAAGTGGCAAAACCATAACTGTTTTAAAGGAGCCTGTTTGCTTCAATGAATTACAGTGAATGCATCCACAATTCATGTGTACCTGTGAATAACTACATGAGAGGGAGTCCCTGCTGTGCTGTTATTTATTCTTTACAATATTTCTCCTGCTCTGGAGAGCAGTATCAGCTCAACGCAACGGTGGCATTGTGTTTTTAGGTTAAAACAAGAGGGTTATAGTTCACCCAGGGTTTGCTGAGCATGATTAATGCTGCATTTTTAATGCTGCCAGTTGGCTTTGTGTGTGTGTGTGTGTGTGTGTGTGTATGTGTTTGAAGTGCTGCTCTTCTAATTCCTGTTTTATTGCTGCATTGAAATTTAATGGTCTCTTCTTTGGGCTTGTTTCCCATCATTTCTCCAAGATTTCCTGAAATCCACCCAGTGTTTTCGAGTTTGTTGCTCGACCTGGCTCAACCTGAGTGCAGAGACACCAACACCTGACCCGAGACAAAATGTGTTTATTATCAATGTGCCAATGGTGAGATAGGAAAAGGAAAATAAAATCTCAGATCTCTTTTAACAGCAACAGTTCAAAAATAAAATCCATCTGCCTCCCAATCTAAAATTCTAGGAAATTCTTGTTTTTTTTTAGTGATAATTGCCAAATCGTTGTCACCAATCTACATAACTACTAGCTTACAAACTGGAGTTAATTGCAGGCAGGGCGAGGCCTGGTACGTTTGCATGACTTTATGGTTCTGCACCATTTTTTCTTCTTTGATGAAAATAACTCATGAGCTCAGCTCCAAACAAAGTGCTGGGCCCGCCAGTGCCCCGTTGACATGTATATGCTGTGACACGTCGACATGACTGGCTGCATTTATTCCTGAGCAGGTTGTGACTGAGCAGCCTAGCGTGACCGCCGCGCCAGTTGCTAAGGTTAATGAACTATCTGGAAACTGTTCGGGCCCTGCCAAGTTTGTGTCACTTCAGGTATGTCTCCATTTAATGTCTTCCGCTCTAAGTATGGGAGGCTGGAGCGAGCTCAGGGCGCCTTTCCATCAGAGCTCCAATGCAACGAGGGCACGAGCTCAACGGGGCTTTGGAGCTGGACAGTTTGCCCTATAAATGGGTAAAATCTGATTTAGTTGGCTTTTGTTTCTAACGATTTGATTTCCATTGATATGAATACATATTGCACTTTAACATTAGGTTATTTTCTCATCAGGGTTCAGGTGAAGAGTCAGGACGCCCGTTCTCTGTTGTGATGTAGAAATCCCGAAAAATATTCCGCTTTGTTTTGTTATCTGAAAGGGAAGGAACAGACACATTAAAGTGCTCTTCAGCATCTGTATTCATGACATGGCTTTATTTTTTTGGTGCATTAGTATAATCAAATATTGCATCAAACACAGTTGTCATATCTCCGCATCGCTTGTACCTGCAGCGCTGATGTTATTTCTTTTATCAAGTCGCTGTTATTGCAGCACAATTCATCGGGGGACATCAAAGCCTCGCTTCTCTTTGTAAAAGTGGGGGAAGGCTCTCGACAGATCTGTCAGTTTCCACTTCAGGACAGATCTGGGATTTAACTGCAGAGAAATGTCACGTTGTGCAATCCATCTGCAGATGCGGAGATTTTTTCTCTTTTTTTTTGGAACATGAACTCATCATTGCTGCATCAGATGACAAAGGAAAAAACTCATCTTCCTGACGTCTGCAAAGTTAATTTGAAAACTGGATCAGTGTTCAAAAAGCAGGATTTACTTTTTTGTCTTGGCGCAAAATGATCAATTTCTATTTACACTTTTGACATGCAGTAAAACACTCAGTCAGCTCTCTTTTCTCTTTACCATTAAGAAAAAATATTCTTGAGCGAATGATGTAGAAGGAAAATGAGCGAATTTGTGCACTGTGAAATAAAAATAGGCTGCATTACTCAAGCCTTTCAACATTTAGTCCCACCCCTGAAAAAGGACTGTGAGTAAAAGCCCTGAAACTCAGCTGCTGCCTTTCTGAAGTCTCTTAATCCTTGTGGGTTGGCAATCTTGTGTGCTACACATTCAGTGTGAGGACATTTTTATTGATTCTCACAACTTCAAAAGTCTGGGTGAGGGTCAAGAATTGGGATTTATATTGTGTTCGTTACAATCGAGACCCCTCAAAGCACTTTCCAGAAATGTAGAGCCTGACTGTCAGTCATGCAAGAGTGGCAATAAAAACTCCCTTTAACAGGAGGAAACCTTAAGCAGGACCAGTCAGATATGGGACACCCTCCTGCTGGTGGCCAGCTGGGTAACAGTAAAGAGGAAAGAAAAGGCAAAAAAGCACTAGGCATCATACATGCACATATTATGACGCAGAACAAAACCCAAGCAGGTTACCGAGGCCAAAGGTCAGCTGGTTTGGGTTTGGTTTGTGACGCTGGTGCTGGGGTATGTTGCTGCACAATGACTTGTGGGTGCAGAAGCAGGAGGTGGACAAATTCTGGGTGGAGGCGGATTATGGCCGACAAGTTCAGATTGAAGGCCGTCTCTGCATTGTTCCCAGTGAGCGATTGCTGAGTGCGGAGCATTAGTTATGCTGACTGCAGAGCTATAAATAAGAGCCCACTGTAGCGAGGACGTGCCGTGTCTGTTTTGGCCAGCATTTGGGCTTTAATTCCTGGTTTAAAAAGAAAAAAAATACTAATAAATACATAAAAATCTCTATATCTGCATGATCCCCCTAACGTGAGCCATCTGAAGCGAATACTGATGAAAGGTGTTCTCTCTCACACAGCCTCCACCAACAGCCACGCACGGCAGCGCTGTGACCTTGACAGGCTCCTCCTTGCCGGCTTGCATTCCCGTAAGTCAGCCGTCAGCACACGTCCATGGAGTCTACGTAACACTGACAGAGCAAATAAATCAGACCTCCTGATACTCTGCTTGATAGGGACTTGTTTATGGATTGATATTTATGCATGTGATGCCGGCGGTATATGCAGATCAATCGCATTTTACCGTCCGTGGGATTCATTATCATCAGTCATTTTAATGAGGTAGCAACTGATATCAAGACAACAAGATCACTAAGAGTCATGTTCCACAGGGGGAAGTGGAGGCCGCCACCAGATAGTTCAGACCTCAACGACTGAAACGCAGAGGCGGCCTTCCTCGGCCTGGGCGGCACACACCTGCAGAGTCCACAGGAAGGACTCTACTGGATGGAAGGAGCGAAACAGGAAAAGGTAAAGAAGGTAAAGACCAACCATGCATGAAGAAGAAACATAAAGATGTTAGACAGAAGACTGCGCTAAGGGCGCCGTTCTAGATAGTTTCAGGTTCCAGCGCTGATAAGAAGCAAGCGACATAATCTGTAGTTTAATTTCATAGCACATTGTTGCCTCTTTGAAGGCTTTAATTACCTCATGGTGACACTGGAAATGGTCCATTTAATACCTGTTATACTGTTACGGGACTCACCCATCCTTCAGCCGCCTCAAGCTTTCTGTGACGATTGAAGCTCTTGAGAACAAGGGGAATATGAATTAGGGCTGTAACCAAGTTGACCTCTTGCTGCCTGGAATACTAAATCACAACTCCATCCTTATGAGCCTTTCATCAGATTTGCATCTGATCCTTTTTCTTTTTTTTTTTTTTTTAATTACCTGGGTTACAAAAAGATGCCAGAGATAGAAAGCACAGCCGTCAGGAGAGCTGAGGTGAATTTAAAACACCGCTGCTACATTTGAGGTTTTTCAGCGAGGAAGTCAAAACGAATGCTCTGGAATTAGAAATGCTCTCCTTGAATTGGCAGCGTCTGGAGCAGGATGTACATGCAGCCCGCGCAGATGTTTCAGCTCTGATTCTGAGCTATTTAACAATCCCGTCCCCTGCTGATCACCGCTACCCCGGGCCAAAACCGCCCCTAATATCCGAGGCAGAATTTAGAGCCATTTGAAAATAGTAATAAGGTGAAAGAAGTTTAAGTCCAGACGCAGTCATGTCTTGTTAAAGGCAGTGGATGTGGACGGCTGGTGTGCTGGCTGAATATTTAGCACACAGGTAGCAAGTCAGTTCAGCTTTCAAGCGCAGTCTGCTGCGAGTCCTCAGAGGGGAGAAACAGCCTGCTAACAAGACTGACAGCAAAAATAAAAAGTAAAAAGATTTGATACAGATAAAAAAGCAGCAGAGAGGAGAAATAATACACCCCGAACACCAGGAGCTTTAAGTTGGAAAAAAAAAAAATCTGCCCCTAATTAACTCAATAAGATTATCATCTGACTAGTCATTTTTAATCTGACCGATCTTTGCAAACTTTGACACACCACCAACACCAAGCCACTCAGCGTTTGGCTTGAAATAATTAAATTGTATGTTTGAATACCAGAGGATTGCTGCAAAGGGCTGTCTACGAGCTTTTTTATTTTTATTTTTTTATTTCATATTTAGGTTAGGGGTGCGAAAAAAGAAATTCTGCTAAAACACAATGACTAAAAGTTATTCCAACGACCGAAAAGTCTCAAAAACCTAGACGATCACGATGCCATCAAAATGAGAATGAATTTTCCTCACCAGCATGCAGATATTAGCTGAACACCGGACATTACTGCACGTTTAGCTGAGGACAGCTGACCTGGAATTAGCGTCAGTCACACGCTTGTCTCAGAACTGTTGCAGGTCCAGGTCACATGACACCTGTCCCTGGGAGGTGCTGCTGCTGTGTGTGTGCGTGTGCGCGACACACTGTCCTTAGGGGGGGAACCAACTTGGGAGACATGGTAAAGATTCCCATCTGCATTAGCCAGCGCTGCCAATTTACTGCTGTAAAATATATTTTTCACACCCCATAAATCATTAAACAACCATCACCATGTTCCTCGTGCACTTCTAGCACGCTTGCATTACTGTTTTCTTATGTCGGTTCAGTTTCAGCACGTGTTTGCAGACGTTTGAGATAAATCCTTTATATAACAAATATGGACGTTTTAACGATATGCATGAATTATAGCTGACAGACTCATACACAGACCGATTTAAGATGTATTCCAGGTGAGGTCTTGTGTGGATTTTCCACCTTAATCTCAAATGTCAAACATGCGGTACGCATATAAAATAACCCTGTCATCTGACGTGTATTTGATGTCAGGTTTTGATCCCGGCGTCTTGGTCTTATTAATTAAAATAATTTATGCGGGCAAAATCACGTTAACCAAGTATTCCACTAAGATTTTGTATATTGCTCTGTTTAGTTTCTCCAGATCCAAAATCTCCCTTTAAATATCGTCAGTCCAGGACTATGGCAACCTTCTCTTTCTTTCTTTTGGGGGACCTAGCACAGATGCCTTTGGAAATGTGAGTGATTCTGTTTTGCATAGAATTCAGTCTGGGTAGAAGAAACATTTGGAAGCCATGACACAGATAATCGCGCTCTGTTTCTGATCAGATCTTATCACTCATGACGCCGACTTCCTTAATTTGGTGTGTGCAATATCATGGAACTGGGATGCAATGGGGGGGCAGGGGGATTCAATATGAAAAGAATCTGGTCTTGCTTTTCAAAATTCATGCAGATAGAGCAGAAAATAAATGCTCTGCTTCCTGTTCATATCTCTGAATGAATAATGAAATGTCACATGACATCTATCTCCGAATACAGGCTGATTACGCCTGAAAATAAGGCTTAAAAACACATCTGTTTTTAAAATTATGGAGGAGAATGAGCATTATATTCGCATCTTTCCTTTCCACAAACTGCTGTGGACAGGAATAATATCTAGAAACAGTATTTTGGATTGAACATGCAGATCAGGTTTCAGCCTTTGTGCTCTAAGATGATTCTTCATAGAGTTTTTGCTGATACTTGAGAACAGCGTTATCTCTCCACCCTACATCAGAATCTGTTAAGCTGGCTATCTCACCTTTAGCTTTATCAGCAGCAATTAAAAACATATCCGTAAACCAAAACAAACCAAGCCTGGTAAATGCGATGCAACCTTGCCTGTGAATGAGTGAATGAGCGTCAGCCGTGATGGATTGCTTCTTTCCGCACGAGCCTCTGATGTTAACTGTTGAGCCATGCTGAAGCGGGCTCAAACGAGTCGCTGTCTGGGAAGCAATAAAAAAGCATCCATCAATCAGAAAACATGTGGGCAGACAAGTCAAAGGGGTCAAAGGTCGAAAAGGTTGAAAAGTCAAGGAGGCTCCGCGGCGCAGGGACGCCGAGGGCTGCTGCTGGATCCGGGCTCTGGCTTTGCTGTGGCGGCGCGGCAGCCCTGTGGTCAGGCTCTTTCATGTAAAACTACGCATGAGTCACGACACGTCGTTCATCAGGGCAGTCTCATACGGTCTCACCCCCCGTCCCGTAAATGATTATTACCACTGTTGTGTCTTATCGTTTCTGGCCGCCCATAAGCCTCATGGAGAGATATCTTAGGTCTAATGTGATCACAGGTGCTTTGCTGCCCTGTTTACTTTGCTTTGAAGGATTTATGTCCAGTCGTGTCGCCGCCCAGGGTTCACGCAGAAGGTGATGGAAGTGGAGGGTGACACTCGGGCTCGGGCGGGGCTCAGGCGGCCGGCGTTTGAAAGGGCTTACTGCTCCGGCTCTCACTCTGGCTTTGATTGTCTTCGCTTTGATCTGGTTTGGGGCGTCTGTGTTGTGCGGCGTTATCTTCCCATGTTTTCTGCCATCTCTTCATCTCCGCAGTGGGAAAGACACCGGCTGCGTTTCTGTGTCTCTGCAGTGGTGTCACTAATATAGTTCCCGTTAAGAGCGAATCACCTTTTATATGAATGATAAACACTGAGGGAAGAGTGATCGCATACATCAAACACCCACATAGCTGGGTGCATTCAGAAGGAAAATAATGGGTTGTTTTGCTGGAAACACGCCGACGTGTCTCTTGTAAGGTGGATTTTGCACATTCTGATGCATGCTTTGTTTTCTTAATGAACCCGTCCTCTGCACCACAACTGCGCCGCAAAAGACGCTTTGGCTCGGCGTTTTCAGGGGGTGGAGTGATGGTGCTGGTGGTGGTGGTGGCGACGGCGAGGTTCTGAGAAGTAGAACTAATGTAGAACTTCAAAGGGATATTGTGCATCTATCCCAAATTAGCTGCTTGTGGAGCAGTCTGAGCACATCCTCTGCTGGGGAGAATACATTATCCTGTGGTTCTGAAATTACAGGCACTTATGTTGTAGAGCACCAGGGATGATACAACACACACACACACACACACACACACACACACACACACACACACACATATACCCCCATGTGTTAAGCTGCAAACGAAACCATTTGTGAAGTGTAAGAGACAAGCAAGAGGTTTCAGGTCAACATTTTGGATGGATGCAGCACCGGGAGCCACTGAAAATAGATCTAATCTGCAAGTTACTGCGGAACAAAAAAACAACAAAAAAGAAGGGCACACAGAGTTTAACCACCCTGTGTGTAGGATATGAAGCCATCTAGTGGTGCTAATACAGATTTTAAAAAACGACGTATTTATTTTCAAGCCATGGTGCATGCTTTGAAAAAATAGATCTTTTTGTAAAGTTGAGATAGTGAAGGTGAAAGGTCAAATTTATAAATGCCAGTTAAAAGTTTATATTCAAGTATGTTTGTCCTTTCCAGGCGACAGTCCAAGCATGTAGATTTGCAAATACAGGTTTAAGAATAAATCACTCTTGAAACTGCGATGTAGCAGCACAGTGCTGAAGTTTTGTTGTTTTTTAAAATTTCTGTCTTTAGCCTGAACATTTCAATAGCTCCAATGAAAATGTAGCTTCGGCTAAGTCAGAAAAATCTGAATTTGTCCTCTGTAGTAGGTCATTTGGGCCTCCCGTCCTGGATCCAATATACATATTTGACAAAAAAAAAAAAAAAAGAGCATGCACTAGAAGGCCTGTCAGGCGTGCTGACACATAGTTGGAAGACCTTCCGCAGTTTGCGCATGATTTGTATCACCTGCATGTCATTAACACAGGCCTTTGCTAGCGGCGCGAGCTGCACCAAAGACAGGACCGACATCACACTTGAGATTCCTGAGTGGTCCGCAGCTGAAAACATTACAGCGCGGTCCCCAGGGAGGATCTTTTTTTTTTCATCTTAGTTTCATAAACAAATGTATTAATAAAAGCGCATTGAAGCTCTGTGCCAGCTGTTTCAAGCCATCGAACACAGCTGCATACATGTATCATAGGACACAAAATCAAACGTCCTATTGTGCTCATCTGTGGCAAATTAGCTCAGAGGGAGAGAGGGGGCTGTGGTAGACAGAGAAGGAAATGGATAATGTTCTGGAACTGCATGGAACACCCTAATAGGAGCTGGTGACTAATAAGGAGGAGATAAGCAGATCATCTGTCTGTCTGGGAACTGCACTCTCCCTACACTCGCATTTCGAGGCAACAATTTGACAAGTTCAAGGTTTTTGTATGTGCAACCGGACATTAGGGCGCAATGAGACAAAGACTTATTATTTTCACAAGCAGCAGCAGGAGCAGTTTGTACCGTGATTTATTTGGAGCTGTTTGAGACACATCGAGACCAGGGTTAAATTTAGGAATCCGCTGACAACCGGAAGCTGGAGAGCTACAAATACGACACACCCCACCCCCTATAAATCCACTTGATTTGCTGTGGAGGAAAGCGTCTCATCCAGCGGTGTAGGACTGCTTGGTAGGATATCTGCGGTCGTGCACAGCCTTGCCTGTGTGAATGTGCAGCAGGGTGTGCCTGAAAACGCAGCCATTCCACCCCGTGTCTCGGCTGCGCAGGCAAACACAGCGTGGGTCTGCTGCAGAAGTTGTGACGTGAAGCAGCCAAAGGCCCAGTCTGTGCTTGCTTACAGCAAACAAATCATCATAATTATCGTGTTTCTTGTTTGGACTACATGAACGCATCAGGGTGAAATAACTTGGCGCACTATGTAGTTACAGCTCAAAACAGACCAAATCTGAAACAGGAGAAATGTTTTTTTGTTTTTTCATCTATTTATTCGAAGGCATAAATCATTCTCTTTGAAGAGCAGCAGAGCCTGTTTACAAGGAACATAAGAAAGCCAGTATGGAGAGCAGCTGGTCAGTTGGGATGAACATGACATATTGGGTGGAAAATAGAAAGAAAGAATCAAGAAACGAGCATAAAAGTGGAAGCAGATGAGCCTGATGTTCGCAAAACAGAATCAATTCCCTTTGGGGGAAAAAAAAGCCCTTTTGGAAAGAAAAAAGTCAAACAGAGCATGAAGTAAACCTTATTTGATTCATTTTGAACTTGAGAAGCACCTTCAGATGCACAGTGCTCTTCTGTTCCAGCCATTAGAGCACAAGGTGGTTCTCAAGAATCTCCATCGTGCAAAGAGGCAAAATTGAAAATTAACCCAGCAAGACGAACCAGCAGTTCACATCAGTCAAACTGAGCTAAATCGGGATTAAGTGACTACAATGAACTAGGAAATTAAATCAAAGTTATTGAATCAAGTCCCTGTGACTCCTGTCAGGGCGACGACGCAGAGCAGATTGCCAAACGGAGAACTGCTGCCCTCTTGTGGAGAAATGTGTCATTTCACCCCAGTGAGAAGGCGCGCATGCCTGCAAATGGATTTTAAAAACAATTATGATAAGCCATTAAAATGTAATAAATGTAAACAGTGTGGGTTATCTTCAGTATATATTATGTTAGGTGCAATACGGAAGGACCAGACAGTTTTGGCTCAAGTCCCGTGTGAAGGACTGGAGGACTTTAGTGCACCTTCTTGTCCTTTAGCCACTATTGTCATTTTTGGAGTCTGGTGCAGAGCAGATCTGGCTGGACCGTGGGACTCAGCTGCATGGGTATCTGGCCACAGTTCCCCAGGGGAAATTAGGATTGTAATGTTGTCTAGGAAACAGAGCCGTTCTTGACCTGTAGCTGGACAATCAAAGTAGTCAAAAGCATAAAACGGCATTAAAAAAAGACCAGCTGTATATTTGATCGCCTTATATCTCTCTTACTAATGATTCAGACAATCTGTTATTGTCAAACTTTTAATGAGGATTCATTACATGTAATAAATAATGACGGAAAGAACCCAAAGAGTGTTAATCGATGCCTAAACTCCAATGTTTTGAACATTTTGCATAGTTCCTGTCAGCGTGTATGCTGACTAACCCAGGGAGGAGATAAGGAGTCGGTCTACCTTCAACAAAAACACCAATCAGGCCCCTTATCAAGATCTGTCAGCTTGCTCCAGTGTTCAGCGTGCAGGGGCCACCCATGGGACGCACGGATGATGGGTCCACCATGGCGTCCGACGCCGAGGGTGTCCTTCCACAGCCCAGACGTGCACATTCTGCATGTCGACATATGTCGCTTGAACCTAACTCAACGGTGTCACTGTTTAGATGGTTTTCCTGCAACTTAACAGGAGATCACCGATGATGGCTCAGCACAAGTTACACTTGCTCTGCACAAAAGTCAGCAGAGTACTCGTCTCATATCGGTGATGCGTTTAAAAACGTTTAAAAAAAAAAACAAACAAACACGGAAGCCGAAGTCGAGTGTTTTATCTGCTCACAAACATCTCTGGCCAATCCGGACTCGAACCATGCGGCGAACGCAGCTGAGGGTGGCGGGTTGGGGGGAGCAGCGGCTTAGTCCGAGCGCCAGTGACCGCTAGCTTCATGACAGCCGCACCGACGCCGCGGAACTAACGGGAGCCGGGAGCTTTCTCAGCAGACGGGGGGGTCGGTGCGAGGGGTAGCGGACTCTAGCTCTTCCTCGCGTTCGAGGCGACTGGTTATTTGTCCCGGTTGGCGGTTGACATATTGAAGCAGCTCCGGGGTAGCAGCTGTAGGAAGGTTAGCTAGCCACCGCCATCTCTCCGCCTGAGCGTCGTGTCTTCCACACCATGGGGAACGCTGCCACCGCAAAGAAGGGCAACGAGCTGGAGAGCGGTGAGTCCGACTGGCGTGCTCCGCTTTATTGGGCTTGTTTTTAAATATGTCCACTTTTCGCGTCTGCTTTGACTCGCCCAGCTAGCCTGGTGTAGCGCTCGAAACCGTCCTAGCTGGCCGCTAACAGCGAGGTAAAGGGGGGGCTGGGGGGGGTCCAGCCCTCAGGCTGTCATCCCAACAACGCTGCAAATACTTTACTTTTATTCACACTAGTCCAGAAATGGTGGTTTCCGTAGGTTTGCACGGAATCTAGCGAAAGGCCTGCCTACGTTAGGAAGACCCCGGGGCTTATCCTGCCAACAAGGGGGCGTGCAAGAATGTTGACAGTGATAACAGTCGAGTAAAAGCCATTAAACACCCCCCCGAGCCAACCGTATCAATAACGTGTCCATATTTGCCAAATTGCAGACTGCAGAGACGTGTGCCCTGGGTTAAAACGTGCATTAGGGTGGTCGGTGTTGGTGACGGGCTAGCCTGCTAACTTTAGCCGTGACGGGTGGGATTAGCCCGCAGAAGGCCCCGGCCGCTCGCCGCCTCCCGACGGTGGGAGCCGCGCGGGCCTGCTCACGCACACGCTGGGCCGTGGCGTGCAGCCTCACGTCTCAAGCCTCGGCTAATGGCCACCAGTCCCTGAAGGCTGGTATTACCTCATCCAGCTCAGCACCGAGTTCTGTTCGGCTGGAGAACAACCAGGATGCGCTTTTAGCGTCCAGCCGCACCTTCAGGCAGCGGGGCTAGCTGTCACACCGAGCCTGCACCGATGGCCTGAAATCTGCAGCAATAAACAACAAACCCGTGAGTAATTGTTATAAATAGGCAGTAGGTTTGGTACAGAGGAGGCTCCTGGATGTCCTCCGCTCAGGCTGGGCTGCATAAACAAAAGCTCCCCTCTGCACAAACCCTGCGACCAAATATGGAGAAGAAAGGACAAATGTCCTCTTTCCATTCATAAAACTGGGTCTTACTACTGTCTCCCCAGCAGATGCACACTCACGCACGCAGGCGGGCACATGCGCTCTCAGACTGTGTGTGCTGGGTTCGTCTGGCTGCCGTGAAGGTGTATCAAGGCTCACTTGGTCACACTGAGCTCATGGTTGACTGGAGCAGCTGGTCATCAGACCTTCGTCAGAGGATAAGGGGTATTACAAGCTTTGAAAGGTTTGACGTAACCAGGCCCGGGCCAGGCCTTTGTGCATCTATACTTTGATGCTGCGCAGCTTGTCATCACGGAGCGTCTCGTGATAAAATGTAAACGTTTAGCCCCGGGCCTGGCTGTACACACAACCGCCGAGGGTGTTTACGGGTGGCTGCGGGACTGCTTGCTTCTGACGCTCCAAATGAAATAACGTCTGCACAGAAACGTAAAAGCTGCCCTCAGTATCTTTCTGACACAAAGATCTTGTCTTGGGTGTTTGCAGATCCTTTAACCTCGCCATGTCCTGTTCCTCAGAGATATGTCGGCTCGTTTTACAGGAACAATGAGCCGCGCCAAACAGCAGACACTCCGACTGAGCCGATCAAATCAGTAATAGTTCCCGAGCTGCCAAGCATTCCAAGTGTTACTATGATCCTTACATCTTGTCGCGTGGCTCACCCTTAAACCCATTAAGCTGACACGACGGCTGGAGCTGGAGATCTGCCCGCTGTCTGGTTGCCCTGACGAGATGACCCGGTTACCTGCGCCGCTGCAGATAAACCGCCGTACGCGTGTTTACTGTATATAGCCGCCCGTCACGAGCTGGAACGGTCGGGTCGGCACAAGGACTGTTCCTCTGGAGCAGCCAGACCAAACAGCTGCTGCGTGACACCTGTTTTATTAGCCTGTGTATTGTGTTTCCTCACCGCGTTGCGCCGTCGCCATTTATTCTGCGGCGTCAGGCTCTGAATGTTGAGGCAAAGGTGGTGGGAAAACGGATAGAAGTGGACCGAATGGAGAAGGCAAAGTTAATGAAGATCATTTTGAACTCTAGAAAACCTTCCGTCCCGGTCGTCTGCAGCCGGCCCTGGAGTTTGCTACTTTCAGTCCCTAACTGTGAGCCTGAGGGCTCTGTTTGAGTTCTCCAGGCGAATGTCAATTCTGTTTACATTCCCTTTGCTTTTCTTCACCACATTGTATGCCTGGTGTCTGTTGACGTGTTCTACATGAACTCTCTGTTTCTCTCTGTCTTCTCCTCCGTCTCATCACCATACATGTGGGTGATTGCTCCTGCAAAACCGCCGTGTTGCATAGAGACCTTTGGTACGCGCTCTGAACGGCGGATCCGTGTTGCTCTGTTACACGTGCCTGCTTTTATTCCGTGCTTTGCTCTTTAATAAGCTTGTGCTCTTGTTCCTGTTTTTTTTGTTTGTTTGTTTGTTTGTTTTCTTTTTGGAATTCACATTCTCTCAATCTGGATTTCCCAAACATTGGTTTGTCTTTGCTTAACTTTCTTTTAAAGCTATTTATTAGCCTTTTCCCTAATGCATAAAGTGATGCTCAAGATCCTCATAAAACCCTCTGTCCTGTAATTCTGGGTCTTGTGGATTTTTTCCCCCTCTTTATTGAAATAGTTTTACCAATTTATGGAACCTGGAATGTGTGTCTCAGCATGCGTCACATATCTGCCTGTCGTGGTGGTGGTTGTCTGTGTTTCACTCCTAATTTTAGACTCCTGTTTCATTTAATTCCAGATGAGAGTCGGTATATTTTTCCCCTTTTGTACTTGTGTTGTAATTTTCACTTCCTGCATTTTTCCCCTGTGGTCTTGCCAGTTTAACCTAATAACAATTTGTAAAAAAAAAGAAATAAATAAAATTACCTGTCATATTTCCTGGTGCTGATTCTGTCTGTTTTCCTCTTTTTTTTCAGTCAAAGAGTTTCTGGCCAAAGCCAAAGAAGATTTCCTACGGAAATGGGAATGCCCACCACAGGTGAGCAGGAAGCAAAGCCCACGTAGAGACAAACCGGAGCTAGCTCTCCAAGCTAACAGCCTGTTGTTTTTGTTCCTCCTGCAGAGCACAACATGCCTAGATGACTTTGACAGATTAAAAACCCTGGGAACCGGCTCGTTTGGAAGAGTTATGTTGGTGAAACACAAAGGAACAGAGCAATACTTTGCCATGAAAATATTGGACAAGCAAAAGGTGAGAACATCCCACAAGCTGAGTTCCTGACACTTGTTTGACTATTTTTGACACTTTTTTCTTATCTACATACATAAAGTAACCCACCTTTGACTGGCCAGATTACATCCAGTACAGTTTCCCCACACTCCCCTGAATGCAACACTAGGAACCAAAAGACGGTTCTGTCGCTCCATTGTTGAGCAGTAACGTGTAATAAAACGCCTCGTCTTCTCGGCGCGTTTGCGTGTAGTCGCACATAACTTGTAGCTGTCCTTCCTGCGTCTCTTATCTCTGATGCTACAGCGTGAGCTTTGCTTGACACACTCACCTTATCTCTGTGTCTGTCAGGTGGTGAAACTGAAGCAAATAGAACACACTTTAAACGAGAAGAGGATACTACAGGCAGTGAGCTTCCCCTTTCTCGTCAAACTTGAGTATGCATTTAAGGTATAGTTGAATTTTGTTGTTATTTCAAAATTCTTATATTTGTTTTAAGCGGTGCATAATTTTTTTTTTTGTCTTTTTTACAGGACAATTCTAATCTTTACATGGTGATGGAGTATGTTCCTGGGGGGGAGATGTTCTCACATCTAAGACGAATTGGAAGGTTTAGGTGAGCGCGGGCCTGCGGCGCAGTCCCCTTGTCTTGAAAAATCGTAAATGTGACGCGCCTCTTCACTCTCTGTGCTCCACAGCGAACCGCACGCACGCTTTTACGCCGCCCAGATAGTGCTGACGTTTGAGTACCTCCACTCATTAGATCTCATATACCGAGATCTGAAACCTGAGAACCTTCTAATCGACCACCACGGGTACATCCAGGTGAGCCGCAGCGCCCGCCATGCCTGCGGAAGGCTGCTGCGCCCGGTCCCAGTCGCTCATGTTTGGCTGTCTGGCTTCCAGGTGACAGACTTTGGTTTCGCCAAGCGAGTCAAAGGCAGGACCTGGACGTTGTGTGGGACGCCAGAATACCTGGCACCGGAAATCATCCTCAGCAAAGTACGGTTATCGCTCATTTTATGCGCACGAAGGAGCGGAAGCGCCTGTTGTACGTGTGTCGTTTGTCTGATTGTCCTTAGGGATATAACAAAGCTGTGGACTGGTGGGCGCTGGGAGTCCTCATCTATGAAATGGCAGCTGGCTACCCCCCGTTCTTTGCAGATCAACCCATCCAGATCTACGAGAAGATTGTATCTGGGAAGGTGAGCAGGTGTGGCTGCACGCGCGGGCTCCTGTTCTCGTTCAGAGCCCAGCACGGGCGTTTTGTTCTGCGCCGCAGGTGCGATTCCCCTCCCACTTCAGCTCCGACCTGAAGGATCTGCTGAGAAACCTGCTGCAGGTTGATCTGACAAAACGCTACGGCAACCTGAAGAACGGAGTCAACGACATCAAGGGCCACAAGTGGTTCGCCACGACAGACTGGATCGCCATCTACGAGAGAAAGGCGAGTCAGCGCGGCAGAGCCACGCCTGCTGTCAAATTCTCTTCTAAATATACAGTTTGCTAGGTTTTCTGAGGATCTCCTTCCTGCTTTTTAAAGTTTTTACCAGGTGATTAGCACATGTATTCTTTGCCAGATTGTTCACGTTTTCCTTGAGCCCCTGTCTGAGCTGTCAGCCACATGGCATTTAGCAGGACGACGACGCTCATGTACGTCTTTGATGAACCAAAGTGGACGCTCACCTCAGGCTTGAGTCTCACCGCATCTGCTGGTTCCGTATAATTCAGTTATGGTCCTGTCATGCTGTGTGGAATGCGTTTACAATTTCTATTCAAAAGGAAATGGAGCCTTTGAGCTAAATTTAATGCCGTTTCTTTAATACTGTACTTGAAAACAGGTGTGTGCGGATATTCAAGGGCTCCAGATCTTTAAGGTTGAAATGCTGCACAGCTTTTCACAGACGATCCTGCTTCTCAGTGGCATCGTCAGAGAGAGTCCTTTAAATAATGACAGATTAGGGCTCGGCTGCCGCCGCTGCTCTTTTCTGGACACCGAGATGACTCGTGTTTATCAGCTCTCCAGGTTTAAATCTGAGGAAAAAGCGCTCATAAGCGTCAGCAGCCGGTAAACGGGGAGAAGTAACAGCCTTGACGGCCCATTTAAAAGCATGATTATGCAACAAGGTAAAAAAAAAAGGCCGCTGTCAGGGAGAATGAAAACAGAAAAACGCCACAGCTTGGATTTACAGCGTCCCTGTTGTTACACGCTGATGTGGGGGGGGGGGGTTTGTCAGGTCTGTTGGTGCCAAGAGTAGCTTCAGGCAGTAAAAGCCTGACAGAAACACTTCATTTAAAGTAGGGCCTTTTAAACCGCCTGGTTTGTTGCGTTATTCCTGATTTGATATTTTTCTGCTGTGTTTTTTCATTACTGTCAGACTGCTTTAAATGGTTTATTTTTGTCTTTCCTTAGGGATAATTACCTTCCCATTTTTTCTTCTGCATGTCCTTCAGATTGGTAAACACAATTCCTCCTGTTTATACATGTATCGCTCCTGTTCCGGCAGGTGGAAGCCCCTTTCATACCAAAGTGCAGAGGCCCGGGAGACACCAGCAACTTCGACGACTACGAAGAAGAGGAAATCCGCGTTTCTTTGACGGAAAAGTGCGCAAAGGAGTTTGCAGAGTTTTAGGATGCCAGAACATGGATATATCAGGGAAAAAAGGGGGATCTTTGCACTCTTCTAAAGACTTGGGATGGAGCAGAGACCATCATTTTTCAGATCTACTACATAGTCTCTTCATTCCGTAATGCTGAATGGGGTTGCCATGATCCTTGGGTGCCGATAACCTCTCACTATCACACACTTGCATATTAAAGCAGACACACCTCTTTATTTTGTGTACTCACCCACTTTTTTTTTTTTTTTTTTAATTTTTTTTTTTAACTTTGAAGCATTTAGTCTCGATGTTACCCCTTTTACTTTTTCAGTGTGAGACAATGGCCAGTAATAGTCCACACATAACCGGTTTGTCTGTTGCAGACTGATGCGCAGTGATGGGCGTTGTAGACTATTTCTTCTAGTCATCTTCGGTGTACATTTAACAGTCTGTTACAAGTCCACGTAACGTTGGCTGTTGTAAAAGTCTGGCCAGCTTTCAAAGGTAGCATTACTCAATGTGCATATCTGTCAGTTTTGTGAGAATCATGTTGAGTGTTAAAAGCACGACCAAATAGAGATCATTTGATGGCACATGGAGAGAGGTTGTTTCAGTTCTTTTTTTTCCCTTATTTTATTTTTATTTTTCTGGCGGAGAAGAGTCTTGAGTCCTGACATGTGTCCATTCACAAGCTTTTTGGTATTCTGACCCAGGCACAGCAGCTATCATTGGAGGGGATAAAAGAAAACATTGTTACATTAGCAAAATGCAAATCAAAGTGTTTGTTCGATTCTTTGTGGATCTTTTAGTCATATTTTAAATTGATTTGGTATTCCACAATTTTTATCGCTGTGTCTAATATAGTTCTATTGTCCCTAGATTTCAGGTCCTTGGATTCTTCTGAATCTGCAGAACAGTGACTTGACTAAATAAAAAAGATGAAATACTTTTTAGGATTTTCATTGGGTGTAGTATAAAGTCGAAGGGTCAAATGTGTTGTGGCGCCATGCTTCAGCACATCAGTACAGAATTTTTAACGTCTTGAAGATATTTTAAAAAGCGCATATTTACTAAATTTGCTTTTTGTTCTCAAACTGATTTATTTCCTTTTGTTCCCATTGAAGAACTTAGATTTGCAACTCATAGGTATGCATATTTGAAGGCTTGAAGGCTTCAAGGTACGGCTGTCCTCACAATACACTGGCTAAAATAAAGACTGATCCTTTGTATCACATGTAACCCTGTTACTGTTAAACTTGTTACATCATACATATATACATGGTTTCATATATGTTTTTATTTATACACATTAGAGAGATGCTAATAAATTTTATTTTTAAAAGTGTTGAAGTTTTGTTTCTCATCATGCATTTTAACACAGTATGGAAACACTTTAAAAGGTAATGCTCTCTCTCTTTCTCTCTCACAAAAAATATATTTATATCTACAAAATTTACAGATTTGAAGAATAAAATGACTAAATGTGTAAACGCTAAGAAAAATCCCACTTTTGAATTGAATTTTGGACCTCTTGCCTCGCTGTAGTCCATCTTCACTGTGGTTTATGGGTATTGTAGTCTTACGAGGGGCACGTGGGGGCGTTTGCGTGGCTCTTCGTTCGAAGTTTGAGCCAATATGGCGGGTCTGGAGCTGCTCTCTGACCAGGGTTACCGCATAGATGGAAGAAAAGCTACGGAGCTGCGAAAAATCCAGGCCCGCATGGGAGTGTTCGCTCAGGCTGATGGTTCTGCGTATTTAGAGCAGGGGAACACAAAGGCGCTGGCCGTCGTTTACGGCCCCCACGAAGTAAGTAGCATCCGCGAGGCGTCATAGCCTAGCGGAGTCACGTGAAACTGCGTGCACGTCCTAGGGAGTTGGAGATTTGGTATAATTTCTGCAGCTGCTAGAGTAGATGGCTTTTTGTTTTACTTTAATTGTATATTCTAGAAAAAATTAAACGTTAGCCTGTAAATTACAAGGTGTGTGTGTGTGTGTGTGTGTGTGTGTGTGTGTGTGTGTGTCAGATGCGAGGCTCTCGCAGCCGGGCCCGGCATGACCGGGCTGTCATCAACTGTCAGTACAGCATGGCCACCTTCAGCACAGCAGAGAGGAAGAGGAGACCTCACGGGGACCGCAAGTCCACGGAGATGAGCCTCCATCTGAAACAGACCTTTGAGGCTGCTGTAATGACCCAGCTGTTTCCACGCTCTCAGATCGACATCTACGTCAAGGTTGGCCTTGTTTTGATGTTTTCACTGTTGGAATCACGACTCAGTCAGGCATTTTATTTATCTGTGATGGATAAAGATCCTCCTTGTTTGCAGATTCTGCAGTCGGATGGCGGCAATTACAGTGTGTGTGTAAACGCCGCCACATTAGCTGTAATCGATGCCGGCATCCCCATGAGAGACTACGTATGCGCCTGCACTGTCGGATTTGTGGACGAGACACCGCTGGCAGATCTTTGCTATGCAGAAGAAAGTGGAGGCGTCAGTTCCCTTGGCCTAGCGCTGTTGCCCAGGGGTGGGCAAATAGCTCTGGTCCAGATGGATGCCAGACTACATCAGGACAATTTAGATGCTCTAATGGAAGCTGCCATGACTGCATGTAAAGGTGTAAGCAAGGTGCTGGATGAAGTGGTGAGACAACATCTCCAAGAAGCTTCTATGCTTGCCAGAGATTGAGAACAAATGGTGTACCCTCTAAACTGAAATGACTGGACTTTATATACATGAATCATAACGGGTTTTTTTTATTGTATGTGTCAAACTGTGTTCAGTGTAATGAAATAAAATGTCACCACTGCACATCGTTGTGCCAGCTGTGTAAGAACATTTTCACACTTGAGGACAAAGTGATTCGTTTTAAAGATGATAGCAGAACAAAAACACTTTTTGTGTGGTTTTAAGGGACAACTAAACTAAGATTTTGGAGTAAATCTCTAAAATCAGAAGGCTAAAATTCCATCTGTGTTGGTGTTTAACTACAGTTGTCGGGGGTTAAGCCCCAAGTTTGTATATAATAGAATACACACATTAAAATCTAAAATGATGACCTGTATTAGTGCTTGACAGAAAAATACTATTCTTTGTCTGATGTAAATGTATAGATATAATTTCTTAGGGAAGATGACTCAAAACCAACAGTACAAAATAATTCATCAATAAATGTTCAAATCATAATTAGTTTTATGGTTTTCTTGTGAAATTTATTCTAACTTGTTTTTACGTTTTCCGGAAGTTGGTCCGTCGTATTAATATTCCCACGGAAACAAGGAACAAGACAGGGGCTGCAGTGCACTAACCTCACAGTTGCTGGTGAATGAGAGCTGTGCCCGGTAAAAAAAGCTTTGTTTTACAGGTTTTTATTCATTAATTGAAAAATAATTGACACTTTAACTGAGGTTATGATCACTTTTACTCAGGGTATTAAGTTTGAAAATAATTCGGCTAAATGCAAGGCACATTTTTAGCTGTGTAGCAGCTAGCTAATCATAGCAGCCAAGAGATTCTATAGATGACAAAACATACGAGTACTACCAATCAAAACATACAGTATCCTGCTTATGATTACTTATATAGGCGGGTAATAAATTAGCTGGCATATTCTGTTATACTTAAACGCGCAGTCTACCTTTTTTGCTATTAGTCGTCCTAATAATCTTAGATCTGAAGTAAATAGATAACGTTAACAGTGTTTAAAACGTGTGATGCCTTCAGGGTCCGGTATTTCAAGGCTCTCAAAGCTTCCAAAGGACAACAACATGGGACTCTTGTCTGACCCAAACAGAAGAAGGGCTTTGATCAGCCTTCTGGTTCGCCTGAATACTCCGATCTCGTAAGCTGACAGTCATGCCAAGAGAAATATTTGAAGAAGGATTTATTAAAATACTTGTTTTGGGGTTTGTTTGTTTTTTTGCTTCTGATTGTGATTTCCGTGTTCCGCAGCGTGGTTTGCTACTTGGCGGGTGTGGCCTGGTTCATGGGCTTGGCCTTTGAGCCCTTCACCCTGCGGACCTACATGTCCGAGAACGCGATGGGCTCCACCATGGTGGAGGAGCGCTTCCCGGCCGGGGAGAGGGCCCTGGCCACGGGCAGGGAGTTCTCGGCCCAGAAGAAGAGACTGGGGTAGGCAGCGCTAAGGCACCCCCTGGGTGAAAGTTGATCATTACAACTTGATAAAAATCTCTCTTAATTTACCCGTTTTCCGCAGTGGGATGCCGGTGAACTGGTTGGTAAAGACCATGCAGGACCGAGGGTTGGAGGTCTTCACCCAGAGGTTTTCCCGCACGCTGCCCTTCCCCGATGAAAACAAAGAAAGATATGTGAGTTCGGGAGTTGGGATGACCTTATAATTGCTCTTCTGTTCATATTCCCAACTTTACCGGTTGTGTTGATCTTCGTGTCTCCTCTGTCTCTGTCCTTTTCAGATGGTTAAAGGCACCAACGTTTATGGCATTCTTCGGGCCCCCAGAGCTCCGAGGACCGAAGCTCTGGTGCTGAGTGCCCCCTGTAGTCCAGGAGACCAGAACAACCAAGCGGTGGGGCTTCTTCTGGGTTTGGCGCAGTACTTCAGGAGTGAGTGGTGGACCCGTGCCCGTCGGTGCCAGAGGAATGGTGTTTGCAGCCTCATTCATGTGTTTCTCAACAGATCAGATTTTCTGGGCCAAAGACATCATTTTCCTGGTAAACGAGCATGATCTGATTGGAATGCAGGCCTGGCTGGAAGGCTACCACCACACCAACACTACAGGTAGCCAAACCCCAAAGATCAGGAACACACCCCTGCCCAGAAGAAGAGCCGCGCGGAGCCTCTAGAAGAGAACAAACGTGCTTTGTCTGCGAACTTCTCTCCCGGGTCCAGGTATGGACTGGTCCCCTCTTCAAGGCCGCGGCGGCTCCATCCAAGCGGCGTTATCCCTGGAGCTCAGCAGTGACGTCATCACCAGTCTGGACCTGGTTCTGGAGGGCCTCAACGGACAGCTTCCCAACCTGGACCTGGCCAACCTGTTCCATGCTTTCTGCCAGAAGATCGGGATCCTGTGCACCATCCAGGGCAAGGTGGAGGCCTGCGCCGGGACTTTGCAGAGGCAGCTGCTGCTGGAGTGAAGCCTTTAACCCGCCTGTTGTTCCTGGGTGTTTGCGCAGCTGCAAAGGAACGACTGGGACAGCGTGTCGGGATACAGCCACTCCATTCAAACTCTGATGATGATGGTGATGAAGCAGGCCAGCGGGCGAGCGTGGGGAGACCACGGCCTTTTCCTTCGATACCACATCGAGGCGGCCACCATCAGGGGCGTCAACAGCTTCCGTCAGTACAAGACTGATGCCACCACCACCGGCAGGTCTGAGCGTGTGTGTCTGCACCTTTCGGAGTCACAGCGTAGTGCCTGCGGCCTTTCTTAATTGGTACGTTTGTGTTGTCTCTAGGCTGCTGGAGGGAATGTACCGTAAGCTGAACAACCTCCTGGAACGCCTCCACCAGTCCTACTTCTTCTACCTCCTGCCATCCCTCTCTCACTTCGTGTCCATTGGCTATTACATGCCAGCCTTCGGCCTCCTCACCGTCATCTTGCTGCTTCGTGTATCCTTTCGCCTTGACTTTTTGAACGGTGTGAATCTCTGTCCACCCGCGAGGACGCAGGTTTAGCTAGCTGCCAGGCTGGCCCTTGACTGCCACACAGGCTCTGGATCTGTGGGTGCAACTTTCAGCTCCTGTCGTCAGGACAGAAGACGGCGTCGCGGACGCCGAGCAGGTTGGGTTCGGGCTCCCCATCGGCAGGTTAACGTGTGATTTGTCGTTCCTAAAGTCTGCTCCCCGCCAGGCGTCCAGCCCCGGCATCCTCTCGGTGTTGACGCCTCTGGTCATCAGTCACCTGACCGGAGCGGCGCTCTACGCCCTGCCCACGCGCTTTCAGGAGATGGCCGTGGAGCACTTCCCCGTGTCCGAGACCGAGGCCGTGGTGCTGACGGCCATCGCCGTTTACACCGCGGGCCTGGCTTTGCCTCATAACACACACAGGTAGCGGCGGGGCTGGTCTCGGGCCGCGGCGGATGGCGCCCGGAGTGAGCAGCTGTGTGTCCTTGTGTGGGTTGAAGGCTGCTGGCGGGCGAGGGCACGGAGCAGGGCTGGAAGGTGCTGAAGCTGGTGGCTGTGCTCTACCTGGCCGTGCTGCTGGGCTGCACCGCCCTCATCAACTTCTCCCTGGGCTTCATCCTGGCTCTCACCCTGGTGCCGGCGGCCGTCCTGGTCACGCCTCACCGACCCAAGTGAGACCCGCCCCTGCAGCCTGCTGCGGCCCTCTACGGCCTGGCCGTCATTCAGCTTGATTGGGTTTCTTTTTTGTCCCTTCAGGGCTCTCACAGCCTTCATCCTGGTCGTCCTCAGCCCGGCCTGCACCCTCCTTTTTTCTGTCTTTTTGTTTCAAGAACTGCAGGAAATGCCGGTCACTTTCCAGGAAGGCTGGTTGCTTTACCTGTCAGTCATCTCACAGGGAATTCTGGACCACTTCTTGTACGGTTCTTTGGTTTTCCCACTCATCGCCCTGCTGGTCTATCCCTGCTGGCTGCTTTTCTGGAATATCCTTTTCTGGAAATAGAAACGGCTCTCACGGAACCACTAAAGGCCTTCTTGGGAGTGAAAAAAACCTTCCTTCTCAGGTCTGTCCTCACTGACCCAAACGTGAAAGGCAGAAAATGTATTCGATGAGTCGGGAACTTACCACCGTCCACACTTGGAAACACAGCAGCGGCTGCCTTCTCTGGACATTTAGTTGTCCTCAATGTCACTTCCAAGTATTAATAATCGAGCAAGTGGATAAAGATCATGCGGTATGGAATGTTTAGTACTGTGGGTGTCATATTTAGGTGGGGGGGGGGCTGTAATGGCTGCATTGTTTGCTGTTAAATTATTTAACTTTATCATTCGATTGTGAATTTCTTCATTTTGGTATTGCTGCTTGTTGTTTTTTTTATGCAGGAAGGGGAAGCTATGTATGTAACAGCTCTGTCGTCTGGTTGAAGCCTGTACAACTGCCGGGTGTTGCTACACCCACTTTTCCGGAAGTATGGTTCTTTTATATTTATAAAGGCTGAGATAAGAGTCGGTAAGGTTTGAGCCTCGTGTTTTGTCGAACAATTTCCTCTGCTAAATATAGCCTCCTGGGAGCTGCTCTGTAGCAGAACAGGCAGTTTTAAGGCCGCAGCTGTCTACCACTTGACCTCGGCTCCTCGCCACTAGCCTCACACACGTTCACACTCATTTACATACAATACCAGACCCTGGTGACCCAGGGGCCCCTTTCCCTTTCCCGCAGTTCTACCAACCGGCCAGCAGGTGGCACTATTAGAACACTACTAGAAGGTAAAATCAACTAAGTCATTTTAAACTATTTTGTAGATAAATAAAATTATTTTAAAATTCATTGCTAGTGATTTAACATGTTTTAAATATAGTTAACATTTTTTTTAGATTTTAGAACACAGGAAAAAAAAACGGGACTTTTTGATCCTGTTATGTTTATTATGCTGATGATTTTTTTTTTTTTTTTTTACAATATAATGTACTGAAAATCATTCCTTTGCTGTCACAGCTCAGAGAGAATCGAGTGAAATCAGATCACCTGTTAAAATGTACAATTCTTCAATGACTCCTAGAAACAATACACCTACTATAATATAAAAAAATAAAAGCACTTGACACCTGTGTAAACGCAGCATCTCTTCTGGGTTTGAACATTAGTAATGGCAGCAGCGGATGGCACACTTACGAACAAAACAAGGCGCTGCTCTAAGCCGTGAAGTCCTCTCGTCTCCTGCTGCAAAGAAGCAAAGACCGTACAGCGTCGAAAATAAATATCAGGCCGTTGTGTGTCGTTGGCACCTGACGCAGTTTGTGAAATAAATAACAAAGAGGCTGAGGCCAAACCGCTCTCTGTCTGCAGGAGGTGGTCTGAGCCTCAGCCACTCCGCATCGTGCTACAGTGCTTCGCGCATCTCCAGCAGCTGGCCAGCTGTGAGAAGACTCTCAGTGCACTTTACAGTCTTCGTGTGAGTTACAGGTCGACGAGAACATGACAGATCTGACATCCTCGCTCTGCGTTTTTCTGTGCGTGTGAATGCGTGTGGGCGAGCGGGCGGCCGTGATGGGCAGTCAGCTGCTGCTCAGAGCGCGATCCCCCCGGTCCTCCCTCCGTCCTCGCTCCTGAGGCAGAGACAGGGCTCGCTCAGCCAGAGCAGCCGGTTGTAAAACTCACCCCACTGCGCGGCGGCTGGTTTTGTGGTACCTGCTGGGCCTGCGTGTCCGGTCTGGCCGTCGCACAGATTTCACAGCCCGGACGAGAAGGCTTGTTGATGAAAGTGCAGGATGGACAGGCCCACTCTGTCTGCTGAGAAAACGAATGTATCAGCAGCAGAAATAGCAGACAATACGATTGTTGGTCTCAAAAACCTTCTTTAGCGCATGGATTTAGACGTGCTCAGCAGCAGGGCCAGGTTCCCTTAGCCAGCTGTCGTACCTGCGTTTTACCTCCCCTGTTGCTGTGATCCTTCAGGTGGAGATTCTCTATGTCGGGGAGATCTTTGACGTCACTTTGTCTTTCGCTTCCTCCCCCTGTGCTACCTGAAGTTGACAGACAGGGCAAAAAAATCAGTTGCGGAGCCTGCAGCTACTCAACATACTCAAAAAATGGACGACAATTTAGATCGCGATGTCAGAAGATGCAACCCAATGCTTACATGTGGCGAACGCACCCTGGCTGCTGTGGTTGAGCCGTGAGGGCAAAGTGCTGTAACCCCTCCATTCTTGGGAGGCGGGGCCGTTGCCTGGTGGGATGGGCGGGGCCAGGAGGGCGCCTTCCAGGTCCTGCTGGAACAGCTGGCGGGTGATGCGGGCTTGTCGGGCAGAGATCAAGTACAGGTACGCCGTGTCGCCATCCTTCTGCACGCCGTAGGAGGCCAGCGACCTCGGCTCGGTGCACAAGCACTGACCGATCACCCAGCGCTGCACGCGAGGGTGGAAACCGTACTCGAAGAACACCTGCGGGAGGAGAGAGGGAGTCAGCGAAGGAGAAGGGGCGGCAGCCCGGTCCTTGGCTGTCTGACGGAGCGTTCCCCTGACCTGCTGCTTGAGAGCGGCCACGGTCATGTAAGGAAAGACTTTCACCGTCACGCAGGCCGACGAGGAGACGTCCTCCACCACGACACACAAACTGCAACAGAAACGTCACCGTAAGCGCCCGTTGGTCACCGCCGCCTCCCACAAGCCGCCATCTCTCACTTGATCTCTCCGTCTGCGTAGTTCTTTTCAGACAGCTGAACAGTCAGCGCCGCTTTCTGCCGAGCCAGAGCAGCGGCGTGCTGCGCAGCGGCTTGAGCATCCCCTGCTTCGATGGCCCGGGAGAGTTCCAAACACAGCCCCTCTGCTGGCAGAGAGACGAGAAGAGGCCACACGCTAAATCTCCCGAGAACAGGCCCCAGGCCCTGGGCGACGGGCCCCGCCCTGGTCTAACCCCAACCCTGGTCTGGTTGGTACAGCGAGGACGGGGATATCTCACCGGTGAGTGGCAGCGAGGGCGAGCTCAACGCGTCTGCCGCCACAGCAGCTGCAGCCACCGGCGCATGGCCGGCTTTGCCGTCTGATTCGCATGTGGTAATGTTTGCAACTGTCAGACAGGAAAAGAATCGCACAAATGAATATGTAGATGTCATCCCGACAAAACCAGCTTGGTTGATGGCGTACGGCGGCGTAGCCGACCTCTGTGGGCCTCTCTGAGGGACGACATCACCACCGTGGCCCACTCCTCCGCTTCACGATCACAGCGGAAGTTGAAGGAGACGGAGTCGTGAGGCGGCGCGCTCAGGCGCATCTCGTGGCAGCGGGGCGATTTCACCTCATACTGCACCGAGCGCAGGTCGAACTCTGCAATGAACTAAAAGAAGGACAAATGTTATCATTCACTTCCCAACATCCTGGCATCAACTTGTTAAAAAAGGAACTTGTAATCATATACGGTAGATACTAGGTACTTATGCATTTACTGTTGAAAATCATATGGTTATATTTGACTAAAAAGTATAGTTTGCACACTACAGGACTAAATGTAACCTGCAGCATTACAATATTCTGGATATATGCTTGAGTTTCCGAATCGCTCAGCAAAACTCGTTGAAATGGCAAAAATCTGACGAAATAAACCTTTAAATATTTACACTCGTGACATATTTTTCATGTGTTCACCAACTGGGGTCCAACCCAACAAGGGGGGGACCTGCCTCCTAGCTAGCATGGTGTGTGTGTGTGTGTGTGTGTGTGCACAGGAAGATTCCAGGAAAGACTAAACAAATCAGGACTCCAGCAGATAAACTCGCTGTTGCCAGAGGTTACGATGGCAGCACACAGAGCAGAGGACAGAAGGCAGGAGGGACACGCGGGGCCGCCTAGAAGCCCGCGTGTCCCCGCCGTCCTAACCTGTGTTTTGTTTTGTTTTGTTTGTGGGAAACTGTCGCACCTTTCGGAGCAACATTTGCCAACATGCGATCAGCTCGATTTCCTTCATTGCTTTTATATATTTTCTAAGGATTAGACTGTTGCTGCACATTCGTGAGGCTAGCCTCTACAAGTCCAAGTGAAGCCTCACCACGCTGCGGTGTCCGCTCATGTCTCGGAGGGCCAGTCGGAACTCCCCGGCCCGGCTCGGGTCCATGCTCAGCTGGAGGCGCAGCGCCTCGCTGCCCGCTCCGGGGAGACACAGGGGTCGGATTCCGGAATGGCACACCGACACCCGGACGGACATTAAAACGGTACTGCAGCAAGCCGTTGGTATAGGCCCGCCGCATGAAGCCTGCTGGGACGAGGCAGGGACCGCGGCTGGAGGAGCCCAGCCGCCGGAGCTGAGAGCCATGACGCGGGCCCGAGGGAATGAGTCGGTAGCTACTGCAGGGGTCACTGGTGGGTGACCGACACAGTATCACTACAGTGATGTTACAGTTATTGTACGTGTGTCTGAAGACGCCAAGAGGTATTATTGGATGAGCACTATCCGTCTCCCCAGCTTCGTTAACTCACCCATAACGACACGAAACCCGCAGACAACCGAGAAAAAGAAAACAGGAAGACCTGCGTACGTCTCCTATTTTGGTCCGGACAGAAACTTTGATATGGCTTACTTTAATTAGAAGTACAACAAAGCAAGAATAGGGCGCATTCATCTCATAAATATATTAATCAACTATAATAACTAATTATAATTCATCTTTAACCATTTTTCCTTTGCGTGGTCGCAGGGCTAGAGCGGACTCCAGCTGCCTTAATTAGGTGTGTGTGTATACTTGGGGGAGCTGACCAACAAATAACGGAATCACAATTATCCTAATCTGTGTGAAAAGTTGGGGTCTGTCGTAATGGATCAACTATTCTATAAGAAGTAGGATATGTATTGTATGGTTAGGTATCTGTGTGTTGAAAAGCTGTGATGAAGTTTTTAATATGACTGCAAATAAATTATTGCCAATGTTAAACAATGCCCCCTGTGTATAGAAAACAAAGGGTGTAATTTTTTTTTTGTCTGCAGTTGTTTTCTTTTTCCTGGTCACCGACAAACAGCTGGAGGTTAAATGGCCAGGCAGTTCAATTTCTGCACATTTTTGCACTCACTTTATTTTCTTTAACTTGCACTTGCTTAAAAAAAGGTCCAACAGGGCCGGAAGCAGAGTGTCAGCACTGTCGTGGAAAGAGGTTGAGAATTTTCAACACATATGCTCTGTGCAAGAAGGGACAGGGCCGTCTGTACCTTCTCAGAAGACACTTCCATGTTCGAGCTGCTGGGAATGTGAAGTTCTCTTGGAGATTAATAAAGTATCTATCCATCCATCCATCCATCCAGCTATCCATCCACCCATTTATCTCTATCTATCATGCAAACTTGCTCTACTCTTCCAACCCCAGAAGTTATTCTGCCAAGGTACTGTGTATAAAAACGATTATCACATTGCACAATTTTTCTCCGGGTGCCTGCAGGTACTTTATGTTACAAAGGCTGCAAATTTCAGACTAAACTAACTAGTTAATGCACGATTTCCTCATAAATGAGTGATCTTGCATCAGGTTTTGGGACATCAGGATAAGATACAGGCACAGCCCGAGGCTGTCTTCTTCGAGAGAAGAGCGGAGTTGAAGATGCTTGTCTTGCAGGAAATCAACCCAAATGTGAAGAACATGAAAGATGTGGTTTTCTCCACAATCAAGAGACGGGCAGATCAGATCAGCAAAGAGCTCAGAGAGGTAAAGAATAACATTTGGATTATTCAGAATGTAGATTTTATTTCTATTGTAACTTTAAGATCCCTTTTTTAATACTATTTGGTCGCAGGGAGCACAAAAGCCCTACCAGCATTTGATAGATGTATCCAGTGGTGACCCACATGCGTCAGGGGTCAAACCTCTGACATTTGTGCGACAGGTAACCTAAAAATGAGATTATTAATAGTACAAGTGTTTTGTTTTTTTCTGACTTACAACAGGTTATCTGGTCTTTTGCAGGTTCTTGCTGCATGCATTTACCCAGAGCTGGTAAACAGCAACAGACTGCCTGCAGATGTCAGGCAGAGGGCTCAGAGGATTCTTGGAGAATGTGTTGGAGGGAGTGTAGGTATGGTCCTTTTGTGTGATATTCACAACTATTTTAATCAATTTTAGATTTGCTGTAACTCCCACATGTAGCATTGCTAAAGTGAAGAATCATGAGAGTGAAAGTGTAATGCATAAACCATTTTTTCAGCCCAAGATTTTGTCTTCTTGTGCTGTTGAGGCTGTGCACACTAATGCAGCCATCTTCCAGTCAGTAAAAAAAAAAATCCAAGCACTAATTAGTAAACTTGTGCAGTTGGTCACTGTAATGAGTACTGTTTCTGCTTTATATTTTCTAAACATACTGCCATAGCTTAAACATGAAACCCAGCCTAATTCTCAACCCTTCATAGCTCTCCTGCTGTAGATTAACCTTCATATCAGTGGTTAAACAAAATGAGCAAAAATTAAACCTAACTGAAAAAAAACAAAAAAAACCCCTGCAGCATTCGGGTTGATTTTAATTACTCATCAACTTGAAAATGGAAAAAAATGACCTTTAGCTGCAGCAATGTTAAAATAAAACTTTGTTTTTATGGATTATGCATTAGTGCTACAAAGACGCGGCGCATGGAAAACATGTTTCACCTTGTTTGTGATACCACAATCTGTTTTAACTCCGGGAAAAATATATGGAATTCAATAACCTTAGGCGTCAGGTTTTTATTTATTCATGTTTTTTAGGTTCTTACACTGCTACAGCAGGAATACCAGAGATAGTTCACAGAGTGTCAGAATTCATAATGCGGCGAGATGGTGGGATTTCTTCTAACCCTGAAAACATCTACATCAGCCCAGGCTCCCAGTGGGCGGTCCAGGTTAGTCCTCCAAACATGCTTTTTTCTGGCATCATCCTTCAACTGACATCTGGCCTTCCTGTTAGAACATCCTGAAGCTCCTGGTTAAGGACGAGGGTCCGCTCAGAACGGGTGTCCTCACCCCAGGACCGTGTTACCGGACAACCATAACGTCCATAACTGGGATAGGGGAGGTCCCTGTTCCTTACTATCTCAATGAGGAGCAGGGCTGGGAGCTGCAGGTGGAGGAGCTGCATCGAGCCTTAGAGTCGGCAAAGGAAATCTGCAAACCTGTGGCTCTGTACGTCATCAACCCTGGAAATCCCACAGGTATATATATATATATGTATATATAAAAACAATTACACCAGACTGCCACCCCTCCATCATCTACTGTATCGCTAGCCGTATATTTTTTTTCTTTTTACTTTTTACATTTTTCTCAAAGTTTTTGAGAAAAACCCAATTTATTCCCTAATTTATTTTATGTTGCTGCTGGGACGCTGAAATTTCCCCATTGCAGGAGAATAAACATAATCATTCACTGCCTCTAGGTCAGCTTCAAAGCAGAAAGTCAATGCAAGAAGTGATCCGGTTCGTCGCAGAGAAGAAGCTCTTCCTTCTGGCTGATGAGGTGACTGTGTCAAACAAAGCACCTCAAATAATCCAGAAATGTTCAGGTGGAAAAACCCACTAATGTCTTCTGGGCCTGCACCTACCCTAGGTCTATCAGGACTATATTCATGGGCCAAACACTGAGTTTCTATCTTACAAGAGGGTTTTATTTGAGATGGGCTCCTTGTATTCCGACACTGTGGAACTGGCCTCCTTTCACTCTGCTTCCAAAGGCTTTACTGGAGAGTGAGTTTTGAAACCCTGTCACCAGTGTGTAAAAATTCTGGTGCAATAGTAGATTAAGAATTTCCCATTTGAAGCATTCGCTGCAATTCCAGGTGCTGCGGGATAGAAAGGTGACTTCTTTCTCCTCTGTCAGGTGTGGTCTACGTGCTGGATATGTAGAACTGGTAAATATAGACCCAAAGGTCATGAAATACATCCAAAAACTGTTCTCCAAAGACTCCTGCGCGCCGGTGTTGGGGCAGATTGCGCTGGATTTAATGGCCAATCCTCCACAACCAGGAGATCCTTCATACCCGCTTCATCACATGGTGAGACTAGAGACGCCTCTTAGCGCATCAGGGCTTTTGGTAATGCATCTTCTCCTCCTTTGTGTTGTTTTCTGCAGGAGGTAGAGAACATCCGGAAGTCTATGGCTCGTGATATAAAAAGATTCTCTGAGGTGGTGAACAGTCTACCTGGGATCAGCTGCCAGCCGGTGGAGGGAGGAGCTTTTGCTTTTCCCAGAGTCCATCTTCCACCCAAAGCTATCCAAAAAGCAGAGGTTATAATGTTTTTTTAGTCTTTTTAAAAATGTTTTTAACTACATGGCTGCCACTGATTTCAGGGTCCTCTTTGCTGGTTTTAGGAACTGGGAATGAAACCGGACACATTCTACTGCATGAGGCTCCTGGAAGAGGGCGGCTTGTTCGTCAGTCCCGGGTGTGATTTCGACCAAAAGGAAGGCACACACCACATCAGGTATGCGATCAGAAACGCCACAGCTTCTTCAAGACAGGACTAAAACCCTCTAACTACCATCTTTTTCTTTCTAGAATTAGTGTTGTAGTGTCTGGGGATGTTATGGAAGAATTACTGCAACGTCTGAGCTGCTTTCATCTGCAGTTTATGAAGGAGTTCGCTGAAAATTAAGTTCTATTTTCAGAGAGTAACTTCATTCCTTAAATCCGAGCATAATCTCCAAGACCAGAATCTTGTCTTCTTGTAGTAAAAAATAAATAAATAAAATAGTGGTGCAAATAAAATCACAGTCAAAAGTCCAAACCATCAGATTTTGTCACATCAAGTAGTTAATAATTTAGCTCAAACTCCGTAATCTTTCTGAATCTTACAAATCTTTATTTTTCGTATCTCTGTGCCAGCCAGCAGACACACAAACACACACACACAAAGTGCTTAATGTCTTCAGTCCACTTCGCCGACGCTGTGGTTCTCCACTGAAGGGTTCGAGTCCGTATTGTTGAGCAGCTCCACCAGTAAAGAGATGAGCCTCCCGTCTTGAGCAGCGTTGGCGATCGCATTGTTTGGCTCCTTGAGGTTGCGGTACAACATGGTCTGGATGGAAGTGCGCATCTCCCACAGCAGCTCCCAGCTTTCCACGGGCAGCATGCAGCGCACCAGAGAGTGTCCGTGGAGCGACACTTCCACTCTGTCGCTGCGCACTAGTTTATCAGAGAAGACACAGAAACATCAGCTGTCTGAGCATCTGGGATGTTTTCCGTCTAGCAACGAGGAAATAAGCTGTAAGGATCTATATGCTATAAAGTTTTGTTCTTTTTGGACCTAGATGCTGCAAGTTAATAATAAATAGAATCCAAGTCATACTGTATAATGTGTGAATGTATTCATTCAGATATTTCCTACCAATCTCGGTGATATCACAGTCTGTGAGCAGCAACAAGGCCAGTGGATGGACTGTAGAAGAGTCTCTGATAAAAACAATCCCGTTAGATTTGACAGCAGTGAAGAAAGTCAACCAGCGACTGGGAAAGTCCTCTTTTCCTCTGGAGTTAAAAAAAAAAAGAAAAGACATGTAAACCTACATGTGCACCTAAAGAAATAAATACTAGAAAAAGGGTATATAAACTATTCAAACCTGTTCACAGAAGAACGGTGCAGCAGTACCGGCCCACCGGAGGTACGCAAAGACGTGCGGTCGGGGCGAAAGCGACCTCCTTTAGTGACAACCCCTTTCTTTACCTGAGGAGGAGAAAATGTGATTTTCCACCAATATTTCGTTGAGTCATTGAAGCCTTGTATTCCGACAACAATCAGGTCACAGGAAGACCACAAAAAAGAAAAAAATCCTCTCAAAAAAGAAGACTTTACACTAAGGCAGACAGCGTTCCCTCTACCTGAATGAGGTTGGGATAGAGTCCAGCCAGCAGCACCGCTTTGAGCAGCTCCTCCTCATCGCTGTGCTGATTGCAGAGAGATGCGTCACGCTGACATTCGTTTGCGTGCGGCACCAACTCTGCCTCATACAGGTTAGTGCTGAACTGAGAGATGAGACCTGCATCAAAGCAACACGACAGAATCCTGGTGTGAAACGTGCTGTCAAATCCCTGCACGTGGTTCCGTCGGCGCTATGACCTTTGATGAATCGAAGGCTGAACCTCGACAGGGAAAGCCGGTCCAGATATTCATCCCTGTCCTCTCTGTCTCCCTCGTGCTGGACTCTCTTCCAGCCCAACACGGCTCTGATGAACACCAAATAGTCACTGTAGCTGCTGCCGCTTAGAGCAGCTTTCACCTGCAACAACACAGAAGCACGTGATCAAAAATTGCTGCCGTTGCTGTGCGCGATGGAGCGAGTGTTCCGTTTGCTACCTTGCTGATTTCTGCTCTGTTCTGCAGGTTGTTGTGAAATGGGTCTCTGGTGAGGCAAGCGGCTACACACATCATGGGCAGAACACATCTGAACATGGCACTCAGGACTAGGACCTTGCCCAGACGAGGGTCACATGGCATGCAGGCAACGCGTTCACCCAAAGGCGTCAGCGTTTCCGTCTTGTCCAGGACTCCTACACAAAGGCTCGAGAGCTTAATCATGCTTCTAACGAGGAACGTGGATTTCTTTCTGTGAATGACTCACCAATGTTCTGCAGATTCTGGACAGCATCCTTCACAGCTCCCAGCTCGGGACTGTCCAGTACTTGTGAAAGGAAGTCCACAGCCTTCACGCACATACAAATACCAACTCTTAATGGTTAAATAGTGACTCTGATAACAACAGGAAATAATCATCGTGCTTTGACAACACCTTGCAGTTAGGACTGTGGATTTTGGCTTGAACTACTAAACTTTCAAGCGGCGTGCGCAGGATCTCAGGCATGGGGAACAGAGGCATGGATTCCAGCTGTTTTCGTGGAAAAAGGTGGTAAGAGTTCCCCGGCTGACAACGCCCTGCTCGGCCCTTTCTTTGAGTGACATTTGAGCGAGATATCCAAACAGTGTCCAGACAGGAGACCTGGATGATTTTAGAGTTTCAGCTCAGAAGACAGCAACACAAGAGCTCTCCGATCTGAAAGGGTTAACACTGAAACATTCCGACACTCACCTTAGTTAGTGGGTCATAGTTTTGTTCTTTGTGAGTTCCAGTATCAACCACATGAACAACATCATCGATGGTAACTGATGTCTCTGCAATGTTGGTGGTAAGGACAATCTTCCTCTGGCCCACCTGGGGACGCTGGAACACAGCCTGTTGGTCTGCTACTGACAAACTAGAGTGCACTGAAATGGAAAATATTTGAATTACATCAATTAGTAAAACAAAATTCATCCTTCATTCAGATTATGCATATGAATGTGTCTTCACGAACATGGTAAGATCATCTGTGAGCCTGAGGAGAAATGTTGCCTCTCCTCTAGTTTCTCTTGGACAGCCCTGATGTCCTGCCAGCCAGGGAGGAAACACAAGACTGCACCTAAAGCATTGGGAGAATGAATTTAAAAACCAACGTTTTATTGAGATCTCACAACGAGGCACGAGTGTTTGTTACCTGGCTCTCCACATTTATCAATATGCTCAATTACGTCGGCTACTAAATCTAGGTCTGGAGCAATCTCTTCTCTACCACCCTAAAAATAACACAAAATCAGGACACTGGTTTAGGAAACACATTTTTTCTCTTAAAAAAACCAAAACAGAACTCTGACATACTCAAGTCTCACCTGTTGGTCTCTCCCCACATCATGAGGGACGGGCAGTGAACGTCCCATCTCTGTCAGTACGTCCTCCAGGTATTTGTCGCTCACTGGGTGCATGAACCCAGGTACCTGTATAACCGGACACCCTCCAAAGTATTGGGCCAGCCTCTGCTTGTCCCCAGTGGCACTCATGAGAACCACCCGTAGGTCAGGGTTCTCCTCCATGCTGGAACGCAGCAGAGCCAACAGCAGATCCGTGTTGATGTCCCTCTCGTGGACCTCATCCACCACCACGTGGCTGATTCCCCTCAGAAACGGATTGGACTGCAGCTTCCTCAGCAAGACGCCCACAGTGAGGAAGAGCAACGCTCCTCCACTTTGGTCCGGAGGCCGGCTCTCAAGTCTCACCTATAAAGAGAAGAGATGTTCACTTTTCATCTGGAAGGAGCTTTTGTTTGTTAGGCTCTTAAAAAAAAACGCATTGAAACTTTTTTCGTGTAAATTAATTAGTATTTACCTGATATCCCACATAGCGTTTTAAAGCTGGGCCCATTTCTTGAGCAACTCGATGGGCCACAGACACGGCACTGATCCGTCTAGGCTGTGTCACGAGAACGTTACACTCGGCTCCTTTGCCGCCTCTCACCCATTCCTCCAGTAGGAAGCGGGGAATCCGCGTGGTTTTCCCACATCCTGTTTCACCGGCGATCACAACCACCCTGGAGGACTCCACGGCAGAGACCACACGCTGCCGGTGGGCATCCACAGGGAGCTCCAGATTTAGCACAGGGTTGGCTCTCTCCCATTCCTCCTTTAGGTGGGCGCTTAGCTGCTGCTCCTCACAGTCTGTCAGGGGTCTGTAAGGTCTTCCCGTGATGGCGTCTGTCACCATGTTCTCGTCTTCCTCCTCCTGCTCCTGGTCTAGCATGTGTTGTTCTCTTGCCTCTTCCTCCTCCCAGAGGTTCTGTACTTGTGTTGCTACAGGGTACTGTTATCAACACAGATTGGACACCTTTATTTTCAAAAAAAAAATCTAAATAATACAAACATAACAAACACTGGTGATTGTTCTTTTTAACAGGGAAATTCCTTAAGTTCATGTTTTAAATGCTAAATGCATGTTAGACCAAGCTGAAATGCTTTTGGAAGAGAAAAGGCCAAAAAGCTAAAACGTGTTCACCTGTTCTCTGTATTGTGTGCTGTTTGGAACAGAAATGTGGTGAAATAGTGTCGAATCTGAGATGGGAACTGACCTCTGACAGGTATTGTCTCATTTGTTCCTCAAGATATGCTGGTACAACAATGGAAAGGGGTTGCTTCTCTCGCTCGACAGCTTCTTTAACCTCCTCTCGGTGATACTTGGCATGAGTCAGTGGGTTGTTGTTTTTATCCAGCAGTTCCATTTCCTGCAGCAGGTGTTTACAAATGTAAACATTTGCAGCACAAACATGATACTTTCTCTAAAATGATGCTAACCTTTAGCTTCTGGCAGGCGAGGGCTGCAGCCATCTTCTCTGCTGTCATTCGGTTAGTTGCTGTGGTGACAAACGTCATCTTTTCTGGCCAGTGCAGAGTCAACTCACACTTCTTTAGCTTTCCCCCTGTCGTTCTGAACTGCACCACTTCCTGTAACGTCAGACATGCGGAGTTATAGATTTGCCCGGTTAGGCATATTTATCATTCCACCATGATCACTGACAGCCACAAACCCTCATCTTGTTGGACGATGTGGCCACCTGGATGACCCTGGTGAGCAGGGATTTGGGATGTGGAAAAAGGGAGAGAGCTTCAGAGATTTTGGCAGCGTCATTAACAGGGAGCAGCAGCTGCTTCTGCTCATCTGCTGTTGGGTTAGTCATGTGGGCATTTGCTGTCCACAAATCATCCTCCTTATCAAAGAGCACAGATTGTGGTCCCATGCGTCCTCTGCCAGCTCCCCTCCTGGGTAGCTGATTATTTGGGCCAATGATTCCCATTTCCTGCATACAGAAAAACATTCCTTGATAAAACATGGACACGCCGCAAACAAATTTAAGCAATACAGTGTAAAAAGTGAACAACTTGCTTTGAGCCTAAGACAAGCTGCGGCAGCAGCTTGTCTTTCTGCATCTATCTTCTTGGAAGCATGACCTTCTGCTTCAAACCTGGAGGGCCAAAGTACTTTGACAGTAGCTTTCTGCAGACAAATAAGTCATACAAAATAAAAATTCGGCTTGGATAGGCTTCTTCATGTCTTACATTTAAATTTAAACCCAAATGTGCATGTCTTAAACTCGGTAAATCTTTTGTCCTGACCTTAACTCCTGCATGCTCCGTGCAGCTGTACTGGATATACTGGGACAGGTCGCCGACTCCCAGTGAGCGGGAGAGGGCGTTATTTAACAGCCCTTTAGGATCTGGAAAGTCGTTCAAAAGATGTGGACTGGCATTTCCTAATAGAATAAAAAAGTTAACCACTTAGATGCATTGGCTAATGTTACATACGAACACGCTGTAACTGTGAAAAAGCTTGAATTCCGAGAGACGGATGTCCTTGAGATTTATTGTAGCAAGAGTTGTCACTAGTTGGCTAATTCGGCTACTGAACGACCATGTTCTATTACCTCGTTTGGTCTGAACATGTGACGAATTGAGCTCCGGACAACGTCTTGCTTTCGTCCTGTACCACCGCATTCCTGTGTTCCAGTGTGTTGCTGTAATTCCTTCGGGATAAAAACATTTGACAAGATTACATAGTGCTCTAACAGGCAGGTGTGCGACGCCGGGTAGCGCCATCTTTAAACACAACGACTTCTTCTGCTGAGGACGCCAGTGCCCCGACACAGCCAGCTCAAGCTTACAGCGCCATCTTTGGTAGAAAGAGGCATTACTTGCACATTTTACACAAGTCAATCAGCTATTGGCGTAAGATGCACGCTTCAGTCCCTTTAAAATCAAATTATTTTTAAAAGCATGCGCATCGAGTCATATTCAGGTATACAGATGTAATCCTGTCCTCAGCTGGTGGTCCCCGGCCCTCTACGCTTCAGCAGGCCTTACTTCTTGTGGTGGATCACGACAGTAACGTACTATAATGTACCGTAGTCTTATTTCCCTACAGACCATCTCCAAAAACTGAAGAGAACCTTCACAACTGACCAGTAAACTGGATAATCATACATAGATTGCTTGTGTTTACAGAATGAAAAAAAAAAATCAAAAATGGGAAACAGCTTTATGGTTGAATGTATTTACAAATAATGTTTTATTGGGAAAAAAAAGATGTTTATTTACCATATTTGCAAGTGTATTCTTAGTATTTTATTTTAAAGGCAGTAGGCAAACAAGCATTTAGACCTGTTACAGGTATCATTCTTTCATGACGTTTTTTTAGACAGTCATCAATTCTGACTTCTTAGTCAAATTCTTAGCTTTTAGCCGGTGACCAGGTAAAGAAGTTGACTCCCTGCAGCTCCTGGGGTAAGTACTCCTGCTCCACCGGGCCGCTGAAGGATGGGTTGTATTTGTAGCCCTTAGAGTAGCCCAAGTCTTTCATCAGCCTGGTGGGGGCGTTGCGCAGATGCAGCGGAACTGAAGGCAAGGGGCCTTTGTGGTTTCTTAAGCAGGCCTTTACATTAGCGTAGGCTTGGTAGACCTCGATGGACTTAGGTGCCCGTGCCAGATAGATGGCGCATTGAGCTAGGATCACCTGGTGAATGGCAGATGAAACAAAAGAGCAGATGTAAGAACAAATATTGCAGGAAGAGAGGATCTAAACAACCTTCGACTGGTCGGCTACCTCGCACTCAGGCATGCCGATGAAGTGACAGGCCTGGAAGGCGGACACGGCCTGAGAGAGGGCAGCAGGATCGGCCAGACCTGAAGACCAGAAATAAGGACAAACCGGTAAGACTAAATCAAAAACTCCTGATATGGGATTTAGTGATGATTTCACTTGCCCACATCCTCACTGGCAAAGCGGACCATTCGGCGGGCTACATAAATAGGATCCTCGCCTCCCTCCAGCATGCGGCCCAGCCAATATAGAGATGCATTCTCATCTGAACCCCTCATTGACTTATGCAACGCTGATATACAGTTGTAATGCTCTTCCCCTTTAAAAAACAACATTTACATTTATCATAGAAGCCTTTTTTTTTCTAAGACTTACTCCTATTCTCACCACAAACGCTTGACTAAGTTGTTAGTCTCTTTAAACTGAATTTTGACTGATATCTAATGTAAAACAATGATAGAAAAATAAACATGCAGATTAAATTGTGCAAATATTGGATATGTGATCATTTAATGACCCAAAGAGTTACATCATCTTTACTCTTCCTGTGCTAAATCAGTAATCATTAGAAAAAAATGTAAATAGATCATATTTAGCATAAATCAGAGATGCACTAATAAATTAGATACATACCAGCTTTGTCATAAAGTATGTGGGACCTCTGCAGACCTTCCTTGATGTGCTCCTCTTTTACAAGTATCTCTTTAGAAGCACTCCGTCCTGATGTGTCCGCTTTGCTTGCGCTCACTTGGGCCTGAACAGCTAACTGCAGACTGTTGAGTCCAGTCCTGGCATCGCCGTCACAGAGGTAGGCCAATGGTGTCCACAGGCCTTTCGTTCAATGAAAATTGCGGGCCCTTTGTTTAAAAAAAAAAAAAAAAAAAAAGTTTGAACCATATAAGCTCCACATATACATAACATTCTTGGAACACTTGTCAATATCTTTCTATGAACACACTGAGCCACAGTAGAGCTTACTCTTGTCCGACTGCTTGATCGCCATTGCTGGAATTTGTCGAATCCTGGTCCAGGACTCTGATCCCCAGTGCAGCCAAAGCTCTGTCCAGGATAGAGGCCATCGCCTCCACAGAGAGCTTCTCCAGCACCAGCACCCTGCACCTGCTCAGTAGGGCAGTGTTCACCTGGAAGGACGGATTTTCCGTGGTGGCGCCAATCAGAATCACAGTTCCGCACTCCACGTGAGGCAGGAAGGTGTCCTTCGGAAAACAGGAGTTTATAGAAGAGAGAAAAAGACAAAAGGTCAGACAAAGGTCCACCTGTCATTATTTCAGTGCGTTAGATCTGTGTCTCAGTACCTGTTGGGACTTGTTAAAGCGGTGAATTTCATCGATGAACAGGACGGTCTTCCTCTTGCACAGCCGGAGCTCATTCTGTGCCTGTTTTATCACCTCTCTGACATCGCTGACGGAGGCACTCGTTGCGGACAAGGTGACAAATCGAGCCGTGCCCTTCCTTTTACATTTGCCGGCGATGATGTGAGCTAGTGTGGTCTGAAAAGCAACACATGCAAATACTTCAATCTAAAAAAAAATATACTGCTAGATTTCTATGAAATGTAGAAGAACTTGAACATTCAACATCAACATGAGTCCTTACAAACAGGCTGAAAAAACAGCTGAGCTAGCTGGCAGTATTGAACGTGGCGGCTATACGTCCAACGGTATTGAATGTAGAGGAAGCGGCGGCTCACCTTTCCGCACCCAGGCGGCCCCCACAGGATGAAAGAGGGGATTTCCTCGGACTCCAGCAGTGACCGGAGCAGCGTTTGCTGGCCGATAACTTTGTTTTGACCAAAGTATTCCTCAAGTGTGTCTGGTCTCAGTATGTCTGCCAGAGGCTTGCCCTTTGCTAACAAACTCCACGGTGAGCTCTGAGACTTGACAGCGAGCGGGTTTGATCCAGAGGCTTGGCTCTCTAAATCCGCCGCTGGTTCGGACTCGCTCAGCAAATTACGCTTAATTCCCTTGTTGAAAAAATGTTTACCTTTCAACTGCCCACCGTTTCCATTCTGTGGCGAGACCGTACTCTTGTCGGTCTGAAAAACAGAAAACATCCCAGACGGCTGCGAGCCAGCAACGTAGGAGCTCCCCGAAGCTGTGCTGTTGGCTAACGGAACGGATGGTTTCGTTTCCAAGTTAACGCAATGTTTCTTTAATGGAGGCTCACTTTCCGCTGTTTTTGACGGTTTGCTACAGGTGTTTTTTTCCAGCAGACATGCGTCAAGGTGTAGGTTGATGGTCATGGGGGTAAAGTCGTTAAAGCACACCGGGCACTGCACTGAGGCGGGTGACGCAGATTTCATATTGGTCGCCATGATGGCTAGCGCCAAACGTCATATAGTCATGTGATCTAACAACGTGACACGCAGTTTTTTCTTCTGAATTTTTTAAAAATTAATCAATCATAAATTTGTATAATTTCTTACATTATTTTAAATATTTTGCTGAGTCAGGCAAGCATATGCCAACTCATATTGTTGCGTTGAGGGATAATTATCATTCCTCTTACTTCCAGTCAACATGCAACCCTCTGAGTGACCAACAGAGGTCAGTAAAGGTATATATGTGTGTTCAATATAACGTATTGAAGAAATTAACAATTAATAAAACCAAAAGAAAAATTCTATTAATTTTTTTTGAAAATAAAGTGGTAAAACATCTTACAATATTTAATTTCAGCACATCTTTTGTGTATCAAAGGTTATTAGTATATCATAACGTGCCCATTTTACCCCAAGACAGTATGAACCATGATTCTAGTAAATGTAAATTGCAGTTACAACCTAAATTATCCATTCTACAGGTAAAAAAAAAAAAGATCTTTAGGCTTTTGGCAGCCAAGACATTCAATTGAGTTGTGAGAAGCGGGCTCATTATTGTAATAGGCACAGTTGCTGTCAGGCTAGTAGATGCCAAGTTGTGTTCCAGACATGCCTTTCATAGTGTGATTGGGTGCTATCTGCCCGATGATACATTCTTGGCTTTCAAACCAAAAAATCCTGTTATTGCCGCACAATGTAATGTTACTACCCTACAAAGATCAAAAGCCTTTTTTTCCTTTTACAAAATAATACTGGCTTTTTTTTATTATAATTTAAACTCTTTCTTTTTTAATGCAGAATTAAATACATCTACTGTCAGAACTGCTGCAGTTGTGACTGGTGCATTTAAGCACTCGTGATATTCGTGTGACATTTTGCAGCAGTAATCCAATAGCGCAAGCTATTTATTTACATCCAAGAGCCCACAATAAGAGAAAGATGAAACCTATGTATCTCAGTTCTTGTCTTTTTTAAATGCCAGTAGTTTAAGTAAGAATAATTTGGTAATGTGCCTTTTATTATAGTAAACTTAAACTTTGTAAAACTTAAAATTCTCCACTAAATGAAGGTTAAACTAAAGAAGGGGCTTCTTGTCTGTCAGGCACTCTTTGCTGGCACCTGTCACTCTTTTGTCATAAGGACAACCTGTCCTTTAGCTCTCAAAGCTGACAGCAGTGGGCTCTGAATTAACAGAGGCTAAAGAGGATAATGTAGAATCAAAGATCGGGGCGGTCATCCCAACAGAAGGAACTTAAATTTGCTCTAACTGGTCACTTGAGACTTTTCCTCCTCAGAGTTAAGAGCTGATTTGCAGTTCAAGGCTGCAAAAGTGACCATAAAGAAGACTGATGAAGAGTAAAGTGAAAGCTAAGGAGAACTTTACTGCAAGCTGGGAGATTTGGTTGGTGAACAGTATGTGTCTGGTTGCCTCCTACCTCTGGTGGAAGCTGTGTGGTTTACTCTGCTACAGGAGAAGGCACAGAACATCGAGTCAAACTGATATCCAGGTACCAGGACATTTCATTTATTACAGCTGTGTGCAAAGCTAGAATAACCCTGAGATTGCGTCTTTTATGCTCAACCTTTGTTGCATATGCAGAATTGTCTATTTCGTTACTGATGATAATTTGGATAAAAAGGCTTTAAGACCATATTTGTGCAGTTATGTTTCTTCTGTCCACAGTGAAGGTAAAAAGCATTCGTGAGAGATCTAAATAGTGCATGTGATACTTATTTAACTCATTGGGTAGATGTAAACGTATTTACTTGATGCTGAAAAGAAGAACCCTGTCTAAAGTCTGAATGATACTCCAGGCAGCTTTGAATTTTTCCTCACATATGGAGTCCCTCTGCAGCATTATGCTGTCATTAATAACTTCACCTACCTTCAGACAGGCGCAACCATCAGACTTTATTTCACATTTATCTTCTTTGCATTATAAGGGTCACACCTTTCTTCCTAACATGGCCAAAACGGTTCAGTCATCGCGTTATTAAACCTGACATCACGCCTCCTGTGATGGCAGCTCTCACACCCTTGACTGCTTTCAGATGAAGATGGCACCTGCTGGAGCACCTTTAATCTCAACCTTTTCAATGCACTGAAACAATCAGTGTTACCCAGCTTGTGATTGCAAAGGTTAACACCAATCTGTGTTAGCTGAGAGCAGAAATTGCCATTTGTTTTATAGACCCTCTAAAGCAGCATTTAAAAGGGTAATTGTTTGATAATGAAAAAAAGTTCGTCATTTCATCACACAACATACATTTCATTCTTTTTATTGCTTGTGAAGCACACTTTATCTGTGATTTATTTCATTGCCCACAACCTGAGTGTCCAGTCTAATTACATTAGCCCCTCAACACATGAGAAGTTATCCTTTCAGCAGCGCTGTGATATCTGATATCCAAGTGAAACTGGTAATGCATCATTATGTTGCATGTCTGCGTTGGTACAGTAAGCTGCTGATTTTACTGCCATCTAGTGGTCTTAACTTCTGTTTGGAGAGGTATCTGTATCATAAACGCTTCTGACCTCAAAAATTTGTTGTGCGGGGGAACTTGTCTGCTCAAAAACACTTGACATGTAATGACTACCGAATGTTACTGCTTATTATCAGTACCAGTTTTCCCCTTTGATGCTATTACATTCACTTTGGTTTGAACATGATGCAGTGAGATTTTTTATATTTCCTAAAAAAAGTCACCCCACATCTTGAAACACACACACACACATAGTCATCCCACATCTTGAAACACACACACACACACAGACTCACACACATGCTGCAGCCATCCCTCAGGCTGAAGCAGTCACCCTATCAGGTTTCCATGACACTCGTGAAATTTAGGAAATCCGTCCTGACATTTAGTGGAGTGGATCTACCAGCTTTCCGTTCAATCTGTTACTAAAGTTTTTACAACACCGCTGATTGAAGGTATTATTCAATAAAGGCAAAACCCAGTAGAAAACAACTTGACTTGACTCTGACAAGCAGAGTCAGGTTTTATGGGTGTCCCACATTTAAGACCAAGAGTTTCCATCAGAAAACTGGCAGACTGTGTGTGTGTGTGTATGTGTGTGTGTGTGTGTTTGGAATATGTGACTGGACAGTAGCCACAACACTTGAGTGCATCCAGGACATTGTGTTCTCTGTTGAGGCTCCATTTTTAACTGTTCTCCTTGTCCCAGTGCCAAGCACATATTTTTTTAAAAAGAGACGCCTGCGGTTATTTCATCACATATCCCCCACATAGACTGATTGTTCAGGAAAAGAAGACATTATCTGAGCAGGAAACACACAAAACCATTCGTTTTTTTTTAAAAGAAAGTCTCACATGGATTTACAAAGGTCACAAAGAGGTAATGCCACCAGGTTAAGGTAAACAGGCTTAATGCATTTTCTACACCTATTTTCTGATCCTCCTTTATCATGATCAAGTCCTTTATTGATAATTATTCAAAGCTGCATTTAATTGCCACTAAAATACTTTTTTTTAGTTGGGAAACATGTATTTTAAAGTAAAATAATTTCATCCCTCTCTTGTCTAACATCTGAATTTCCTGCCTGTCCGTCATATTATATGTAAACTGTAGCTTGACTATCCTGCCAAAGATGCATTGTGACCTTTAAAGTTGTAGGTTTTTCTATTTAGAGGAGCTAATCCATTTGCTCTATATCATTTTACATTTACATTTTTTCCAAGCTTGATATCTACAAGTCAGTAGTGTTTGTACCCAAAGGTCAACCCAGAAGCATTATGTAATTAACTTTTTGTTGTCTAGCAAATGGATGCTGATGCAGCTGAAAATGCCTCTAACTATCTCAACAATTTTGCTGTCACATTAAGGGAACAGCATTTTAGCCGTGTATTTGGAGGGACCGCATATATTTTCTAGCTGCCTGTGCCCGTGTGTTGTGTTTGGCAAAGACAGCCAGAGAAGCCTCTGCATACAAGGATGCTGTTGGTGGGTTTCTTATGAGAGTATTTGCAGAATAATTTCCTTTAAAAAAAAACAAAACAAAGAAAACCCTTTGCAATTATTGTAGCTTTGCTCAGCTGAAAAACATCCACTCTAAATCCAGCAGGCTGCGTATGAAATCCAAGTGACCGTCCGAGACATGTTGCAAAACACCCCCTTGTATCTGTCATCTGTTGGCAAGCATGGACAGGTGTGAAGCTCCTGGTCTCTCTCGAAGTGATTCATGGTTGGTTTCACCTCTTCACGGTCTGACGCAAACGTTCTTCTTTACTGTGTGGGCGACAGATAACGACATGTGAGGCAGGGGTTACTTTCCAGTCTCTGCTGCTATTGTGCAAAAATCAGTGATGCTACATGGTGACTAGATTGAAGCTGGAGTCCTCGCTTGACCTGAATGTATTGGATAAAAAAGACTTTCTAGAGGCAAAACAGTCACAAGTGACTCCAAGATTTTTAAAATCTGTTTTCCCACCACACATCTGTTTTATATTGCTTATTCCCAACCAGGATTGCTGGAGTCTATCACAGAGGTCACTGGGTGAGAGGTAGGAATACACCTTGGTCTGGTCATCCATCCATTAAAGAACATACAAATATTAACCCATACCCTCAACCATACTGCACAAATTAGACCCTAAAATTGACTTAATGCATTTTTTCAACTGAGAAGCACAGAAAAAAACATAATCTCTATAGAAAGACCCTGAGTTTACAAAAGATCCCACAACCTTTTTGCTATAAAGCTAACCAGCGCGCCACCCTGCTGTGCTACACTCAGGACAAGGTCCTAGTTAATTGATTATGTTTATTCTGTAATTTTCTGTCCAATGTTTTAGGCTTTCGCTTTTGGTTGATGGGTTTTTGGTGGATTTGAATGTTTTTTTTTTTCTTAAGGCTGAGTGGAACAGTGAAGGTGGATCAAGAAATTGAGTCAATGTCATTGAACAAAGCCAAGAC
>CAAE01014556.1:1009226-1041005 GCA_000180735.1 Tetraodon nigroviridis
CTGAAAAAAAAAAAAAGTTATTTTTGTTTCCAAGTACACTGTGACCAGGCATTGGTAAAATTTAATTAGCAATTTATTCATATTTAACAGGTGAAGGACCATAAAAGTAAGGATGGGATAGATAAGCCTTGTTTGAGCCCAAAACATCTGAATGTGCAGAAAAAGATGAAGCTTCCAGACTCAGCAGGTAGGCTCAGCGCACCGTTACAAACCTGCGTAAACGTTGTTAAATGCTTCCTCAGAGCTTCCACAATAAAAACATTTTATCTGAAACGGTGATCTATACCATTATTAAGCAATGTGTGATTTTTTTTTTTTTTTTAAAATGTAGAAAATATCTCCCTGAAGAAACAGGCTTTGATTTTGGAGGAAGTGCAGAAGCTCAACCTAGAGAACTCAGAGAAAACATATCTGCCGCTGACTACAGAACATCTGGATGTGGAGGCCGGAAGTGCCCCTAGAAGATCAGCAACCTGAGGCCACTCTCTGCGGCTCGGCGGACTCCCTGTGTGAGGACTCCCAGGTTGCTGAGAACCTCGAGATTGTTGAGGTTGTCGACCAGGTGGAAGTCAAAGACAAACAGGCAGAGCTGAAGCCAGAGGAGAAGGAAGATGATGCGGTGAAAGAGAGTGAAGATGTATCCACAACAGCAGAGGAAAAAAAACAAGAGGTTCTTTCTCTCAAGGAAGAAGTTCCAGAACTCATTGCTGCACCAGAAGATGAAAAGGAATTAAATACTACAAGGTAGTGACTATTAAGACCTAATTAAATGTCTGTCTATGCAGTCAAATCAAATCAAATTAATTCAAACTTTATTTATATAGCACTTTTCATACATAAAATGTAATGCAAAGTGATTTACATATTTAAAAAAAATTAATAACTTAAAGACAGCCATGCGAGGGGGTCATTGTAAAGATTTTATTAAAATTATATTATGTACATAAAAATGGATGAAAGGTCACTCTATATTACTATGTACATTAATGCAGCGAGGCTCCCAAAGAAGCTGAGCAAGAGCCAGAAAACTGCTCTACATGTACCCAAGATGTGATGGAGCAAGATTCTGTCACAGCTCCGAGCACAGCTCAGTCCATTGTCCTGGAAGGAGACATGGGCGAGATGATGAAGGAGAAAAAAGGAGATAGAGAGGAAGGAGAAAAGAATCCTGAGTCCGATGACTGGGCCGTTTTCAAAGCAGATGGTGTGGAGTTCCAGATCAACCTTAAAGAAAGGCTGGAGAAGGAGAGGAAGGACAAGGCAACTGAACAGGATGTAGAAGAAGAGGGGGATGATGATGATGATGATGTAGAACGCTACTTTATTGGTGAGTTGAGTCTTTTCAGCACATTTACTTTGCTTTCTTTCAAGACAATGTGTGTTATTACACATCCCATGTGAACTTGTTATAAATGTGGGCAAATGTGTAATTAAGTTCCTGTTACAACATTGTTGGTTTTAGAAGACTGAATTAGATGGCTCATGTGCCTCATTAATGTTTGTTGACAAGGTCAAATCCAGTGTGGTAACTTGATTATTGCACATTTCTCATTAACTAATGAAAGGAGATCTTCCATCTTCTATCTGTTTATCTTTCTTCAGACACCAGTCCCCCTCCTCCGGCCCCCTTCAACCATCGAGTAATTTCTGCCAAGCCCAACCAAATCGTCAACTTCTATACCATCAACTGGCAGGAAGTTCTTGGAGGGTGCGCGCCAAATATTCAATTTAAAAAACAAACCCAAAGTGAAAGAATCCTTCAGGACTTCTCACTCTTCCTCCTGGCCTCTGGTTCATAACTTCAGAGTCACGGCAGCTATTTTTACACCAGGACCGAGTGCTATGTGAAACCATATCCCCGGTGCCAGCTGGTAGCTAATCACTAAGTGTTAATCCAAGTCTTCAAAGAGGAGACACAGCCCAGCTCAGATTTAATGAAATACCGCATTGAGCACACACAGCACAGTAAAACGTCTCAGTTAAAACGAAGATCACTTTTTGATTTGTCATTGAAACAAAAATCTCTAGGTCCTGCATTCTCAAGCATGTTTCCAAGATGTAAAATGTGAGCTAACTGGAGTAATCCTAGTTTCTCTCTCTCTCTCATCAATAAGGGGTCGTTTTGGTCAGGTGCACAAGTGTGTTGAAAACTCTTCAGGTCTTACTTTGGCAGCAAAGGTCATCAAAGCTAGGAGTCATAAAGAAAAGGTAAGAAAACGTAATCCCTGAAACATTATTGGATGTTATTGTGACCCTCTGGTGAGCTTGGGGCGCTTGGAAACGAAGCAGGGGGAATACTTCTGTAGGCGGGAAATGTATGACCCAGAAAAGATAGTGCTTTTTCCCACGACAGACGACAGCTGAGGCGTTTCATTGTGTCTGTCTGTCTGTGTGTCCGTCTGCCTATCTCTGGTAGGAGGTGGTGAAGAACGAGATCCAGGTCATGAATAACTTGGACCACGCCAACCTGATCCAGCTCTACGCAGCATACGAGTCCAGGAATGACATCATCCTTGTACTCGAATAGTATGTTTGCCTTTGTTAACGGTTGATAAACACAGAACCTCTGGTAACTCTTGAAGATATGTGACATGAATTACGGCAAATGTAACTGTTGCATTTAGTGTTGGTGGAGGAGAGCTGTTTGACAGGATCATTGATGAAAACTACACTTTAATGGAGCTGGATGCTGTGATGTTCATTAGGCAGATCTGTGAAGGCCTGCAGCACATGCACAAAATGTATGTGCTGCACCTCGATTTAAAGGTAAAGACTTTTTAAGTGAACATTGTTTAAAGAGATACTCATAATTCGATCAAACCGTTTATACTGTATTGTTGTGTTTTCTGATCAAATCTAGCCGGAAAACATTCTCTGTGTGAGCAGACTCACCAACAAGATCAAAATCATCGACTTTGGCCTGGCTAGAGTGTAAGTACTGTCTAACCAATAAAAGATATAATGTACAACATTTGGATTCAAATCATAATCCCCCACACAGCTATAAACCGCGGGAGAAGCTGCGGGTGAATTTCGGTACTCCAGAGTTCCTTGCTCCCGAGGTGATCAACTATGACTTTGTGTCGTTCAACACGGACATGTGGAGCCTCGGTGTCATCACATACATGCTGTAAGGGAGCACCCTAATGTGCACAAGTGCATGTAGGAGGAATTGTAACAAACAATAAAACTGGATCTCTTTCTCTTAGCCTGAGCGGTCTCTCTCCATTCCTTGGTGATGATGACAACGAGACCCTTAACAACATTTTGGCTGCCAAGTGGAACTTTGATGAGCCAGAATTTGCAGATACATCCGAAGAAGCCAAAGACTTCATCTCTAGGATGCTCATCGTGAATAAAGGGTACCCGCTGTGTGGCTGAGCTATACTTACTTTAAGCTTCGAGCATGTGCTGCTGCAGATGTGTATTTATATTTGTGTATTTATATTGGTTGCCACATACAGCTGGAGGATGGGGGCTTCTGAGGCCATGAGACATCCTTGGCTCTCTAATTCAGTGCTCCATCATCATCTTTATACAAAGGTACAGCTCTCTTCTGATAATTTGATGGTGTTGCTGCCGTGTATTCATGGATTCCTGATACTTTTGTGTTTATCCACACAGAAAACAATGTGTAGATCGCGCCGATCATCATGCGTGCCTGCGGCTGATAACTGAGGTTAGTTAATTTTGGTACTTTAACATTTCAATCACTGCAGCACACGCGTTTCCAATGTGTCCACAAGGGGGAGGCATATCTCTCAGATTGTTCTGAGGAGAAATTGGTCCATTTTTTGTTTTTGCAGGGCTCCAAAGATGTGACGACCCCAGCTGCGGCCACTTGGACCAACCTTTTTGTGTAAAGTACTTATTATGAAGTCTGTCCGCTGCAGGGTTGAGATACTCTGGATGCAACAAAAACCTTGCTGTCTGTCTGCGATACTCGTGGATAGGCCCATCATATATCAGCCTCGCTTGAAGAGAACTGTACACATTTCAGTCAGTCTTGTACAAAATAAAAAAGCAAAAAAAGTGGAAATGGTGAGTGTCTTAGACTAAACCACGTTTCATCCTGTCCTCACATTATGATTTGACCTGGCTTTAAGAGAACTTGGATGCTAAATTAGAGTTATTTTTCTTTGTCTCTAATATCCTTGCAGCGAGTCCTAGAACTTTAGTAACCAAAAACATATTTGTAACTGTATTTTTCTCTTATTAGATAAGAGTACTAGAATGTACTGTTGTTTTTGTGACTATAATATTCTGTTTATTGTCTTTTATTTAATCTATTAAATCTGAGCTGTAAATAGACATTTAGCTTTAGGGTAAAAAGTTCTTTCTCATACCATACAAGGATAAATTTAGTGGATGAATATTGTATGTATAGAATAAAAGAAACCATCATCATGAGCGGTAGAAGCTGCACTTTAAGATGTATTTTGAAAATACAGATTTCCTATCAAACTGTCATAGTTCTATTAAGGGGGTTTGTGTATTTTTTAAAAACCGCGTTCTGTCTCGGTAGCTTTAACAGACACTTTATGTTGTAACTAACGGTTCTTTGGCACAGTTTATGTCTTATGAATCTATTTAATCTTGTGTTGCATGTTCTTGAAGCTGTGTGTTTAATAAATGCAGACACTAAAGCAGCCACTGGTCACACAGAAGAACTTTTTTTTTTTTTTAAACCATACTGTATGCATGAATTGTCCCCACCTCGCTGCATGCTCATGCTACTGTGGCAGCCTCTTTTCATGAACGTCTTTAAAATGCCTTCTGTGAAGGTCTACTCATAAAAATAAAGCATGACCTGAACACTGCCTGCACTACACGTCATGACTGTATCTGAATTAGAAATTTTTTGGACATAAAATTCTTTGTTTTCACGAGTGTCAGCAGTTTATATAGGCATGTATTTGTAAGCGTGTACACATGCATTAAAATGAAATTTTGTCTTATACATTTTTCTCTACTGTCATTTTAAGTATAACATTTTTTTACACTAAAATTATTGTCTGGGAAAAAAAATGATTTAGGAGGTGTAACCTAAGTAATTAAACTAAGTTGTTAGGAGAGAGTTTAAATTGTTGATCTATAAGATCAACAAAGTGTAACTTTGTGAAAATAAATATGCTGAGATTTCAGAAAACGATCCTGCTTTGTAATAGAATGAGGTCTTATTTTACAGAATCTTCAGGGTTAGTTGGGGATAAATGCTGACTTTACAGGGACGTTTCAAGGCAAATGTGTTTTTAATTATACGGAAATCCCAGAAAAGCAAACTGTATCACCAAAAAGCGCAGAAATCCAGCAGTTGACAAATTTCATGTCCTGCAGTTTGACCATAAAATTGCACAGGTTGGTAAAATGATTCACAATTTCAGGTTATTTATATTGTCATTCAATTTTTGATTTATTTGACCTCCACTGTTGAGCAACATAGTGAAGAGTGACATATGAGAGAGAGAATTGCTGTTGGTGTTTAGCTCTCTTTCTAAGAAACGCGGACAAAATAAGATGTGCGGCTATAATTGGAAAACCACCACAGAAATGTGCAGGGTTTTTGTCAACAGATATGGACTTGATTAAGCAAAATAATATTATAGGAAGATGAAGTAAAGATAAAGATTTCCTTGGTGCTGCAGAGTCTTAAGTTTAAATGATTAAATCGGCATGTTCTCCTGGTGGTACTCGTCACTTACCACTGATCGCATTTCAGGTTGTTTGGGGATGTTGGAATTGAGGGTGTGAATACTAGAAGTGAGGGTTCACAACAACTGGTCCTTCTCCCTGGTCCACCAGGCTAGCTCTGCATAGCGATAAGGCAAATATGGGACTCCATATGGCTTTCAATCGTTTCTGTCAAGCCAATATCATATCAAGAGCTGACAGCCTGTTTAGTCTTTTATTTGTTCCTTTTCACACATCCACAGAGTGAAATCTAATATCAATCAGAATGGTTCAGAGAGAGTTCATACACTCTTCCATGACAAAAACAGCGTGAACAATAACTCTGAGTAAGCCTTTATTCCCAACATACAAGTTATTTGGCAAAACAGGTGAGACTGATTCCTCCTCTCTCCTTCTTCCTCACTTTTTCCAGCATGCGCTTTTCAGGACCCCAAAGGTTGGAAGCCAAGCTCCGGCTCAAGCTCTTTCCCTAGTTGAGGGCCCGGGCTGGAATGGTGAGAAATTCAATTTAAAAGGAGCAAAAAGTGCCTCCAAGAACTGCTCCTACACCACCGCTAAGTCTCCTCCATCTACATCTCCAGAGGCAATAATGAGAGGCCAAACCAAAACCAGATGGACATATTGTGCTTAAAAATAACAAATAGTGCCTGTCAGTTAGAGACCACCACCAGATAGATAGATAGATGGATCTGCGCATATGCGCATGTGTGCATGTGTGCATGCCTGCATGCGTGCGTGTGTATGTGTGGCACATTAATAGACCAGGTGTCATTTTGGTTTTGGAAACTTTAGGCAGAGAGCTGAATCCATAGGTGGCACGCCCTGCAGTGTGTTAGATGATACCCCTCCCACACACTCAGAGCAAAATGACAAAGGCAAAGATGAAGGTGACCCCCAAAACTCCGCAAGTGTCCCTGTAGATAAAATAAAAATGTGTCCTTTGTAACAGGAGTTTCCTGTAAGCATATTAAAAATACTGGGCCCTGCTTGACAGGGAGGGGCCAGGGTCTGAGGTTGTTGGAAATGTTGTGAAGGGCAAGATTCCCCCCTACTTTGTTCCTTGTTTCATGTAAGAGCACTGAAGCTGGCCCTACATTTGTCCAAACAAGAGTCTCTCTCTCTCTCTCTCTCTCTCTCTCTCTCTCTCTTTCTCTGTTCATGGAGGTCCAGGGTAACAACCGGCCGGTTCTCAGGGCCCAGGGGCAGGTGGTTCTGATTTGCAAAAAAAGTAGGGGGGAGACCACGTTTATGTTCAGTTAATGGCAGTACGCATGTCGTCACATCCAGCGGTAGGCACATGCTGAGTGAGTGAGCTGTTTTTAACACTACATGAGGTTTGACTCCAATAAAAACTCACCGTCCAATTATCCCTTTACGATTTTAAAGCCTGCTCCTCTAACATCAGAATGAGGAATGTCCACTGGTTCGAAACTGCGGCTATCTCTTCACCCGCACAGCAATTCTTTAACAAAAATAACGCTAAAACCATATAATTTCCATAAAGTAAACACTGGACAGTCAGGTGGAACCAAACAACAAAACAACCAATGGTCATTTGTTCTGCAGAAAATTGTTGGCTTTATCATGCTAACTGATTAGTTATTTCGCCCAGTCAACATTTTGAAGTCTCTTTTAAATTCAGCAGAGACAAAGAATAGTGAGACAGTGAGGAAGATCAAATTCTTCTTTGCTAAATGACAACATTTAATCAGTCATGTTTTTGGATGACCAAACAGTCTCAAACTGTTCCCTTGGTGGGAAAGTGGCCTGACAACACTTCATTCTTGAAGTACCTACAGTACGTGGGTGTGCATCAGCTCAGTATGGGATTCGTTCTTTTTTCCAGCAATAACTTCACATAAAATGGAGGCTGCAAATGAAAACAGTCATCTCCAACCCGCACAGATTGATTTCCAGACAAGAGGGAAACACAGCATCTTGCTGCGTCCACTGTTTGTAGTCCGCGGTTTCAGCACTGATCAAATGGCGACGGTGAAGCCTTTAATGATCTGAGGCGTCTCCCCGCTGTGGGGTCATCTGCCTGGCTCCATATCATCTTAATGTTAGGCCCTACTGCCGGCCTGGCCTTCCCACAGTGGGGCTGTTTCCATCAGCTTTGTGTTTACCCGTCCACTCTGGCTCACCCCTTGGCCTGCACGGGGTCTCTGTTCAGTCTGCCAGCCCTGCTGAGAGGACCCCGCAGCACAGAGAGCCATAATCCATCAGGCCTCTGTGTGTGTGTGTGTGTGTGTGTGTGTGTGTGTGTGTGTGTACTCTTCTATGCTTTAAGCCCTCACTGAGGAGTTGCTGCTAAAGGACCTAAATGGAGCCAATCTTCTTGTTTAAACAGACTGGAGGAGCTTGTTCTCCGGGGTCCACTTCTGGGTGTACAGACACGCTGCATTTTTGCATATCTGATCATTTAAAAACAAAATATTCCCTCTTTGACCTCCTCTTTTATTAGAAACCCATTTATTCTGGTCTCTTCATTTGCATCTCTAATGCAAGAGCTGACACTTTTTATCACATTCATTTACACCAATTGCACCAATTGCACCAATTTCATATGTGTCCATATTGTACATCTCTGTTCTTGAATCCCACACAGCGTCTGTCCTCTCTCAGCACGCAGTGATCGATGTGCAGATCCCCTGTCTTGCTGCAGATGAGACCATTACTGAGGGGAAAAGACTCTCAGCTCGCTCCCTGTCTGACTCCAAGTCGGCTCTGGCGGCCAACAAAAACACCTCACAAGGCACCCGAATTTTAGAACGGCCATTGCTTTTGTAGGGTGAAACATTTCCCACGATATAAGACAACAGAAGGGGGGGCGACTGGATGAGGCAACACATACGCAGACGATGTGCTGATTTTGTCCCACGTCACGATCATTTCTAAAGAAAAAGCACAGCATCCCAGAAATAGAGAGTATAACTTTTGCAACTGAGCATATTTAAAGAAACACGATCCACCACAGCAGTCTAATAACCTAATTTGTATTCCTGCGTTGGTAAAGTCAGGGTAGAGTTACTGATTTCTGACCATGTATAAGCTAAATGTGCATTTCTAGTTTATTTTTGGTTTGCCTTTTTTCTGCTTTCAGCCTTTTGAGTTCTACCCTCATTTAGACAGGGGGAAAAAGGAAAAGAGTCACAGCGCTGCGGTTCATTCTTCAGGTCATATTCACTTGACCACACAAAGAGCCCATTTGTGAGGGAGGCGTTTTATATGTTGTGTGTCAGGCAGCGCAGCAGAAAAAGATTTACTGTGTCTGTGTGTGTTCACGCTTTGGCTGGAGGTCATGCTCTTACTGGTAGAAGCTGCAGACTGCAGCTGCAGTTTGGAAATACATGTAGAATTTGATTTCAAACTGTCAGTGTAGAACTCTGTATGACATCTATTTATTTATTTTAGGTTATTTCATAGTTTTATTAGCATCGACTAATATTATTTATTTTTCAAACTATATATTTTCTAAATAAAATTATATATATCTATAAGTATATTATAAATATATATATCTATAGATATATATATATATATATATATATATATATATATAGATATATATATATATATATATCTATAGATATATACACATACATACACAATATAATATATACATTATATCTAGTCAAAAAATATCCATGGCTTTATTCATTTCAAAATATAAAAAAAATGCATTGTTGTTACTGAAGTTGCAATCTGTCTGTGTGTGTGTGTGTGTCTAGGTGTGTGTGTGTAGGTGTGTGTTTGTGTGTGTGTGTGTGTCTGCGTGTGTGGGCATCAAGGTTGATGGAAAAGGAGGAAGTTGTGCCACTGAGGTAGCACTCAGTGTGACTAACAATGGCCCACACGTATCCTGCAACTGTCAGAGTCGTCTACACAAACAGGGAATTGTGGGCTTTGACTCCAGTGTTCCAGGTTTTGTTTCGGTCTGAAAGTTGTTTTCTCTTTTTTTTGTCCGAAGAAAGATGAATATTTTTTTTGTTTATTGTAAACCTAAAAGCACCTAAATGTAGTTGACATGTTTCTCTCAAAGCTCCCTAAGCACCAACAATGATTGAAGTAGGACTCTGCTTTAAAACAGACCTTTTTCTTTAAATTTTGCTCAATTGTGGACCTTTCTGAGCCTCACACCTTCGTTTTATGAGCTGTCTGAGCAGACTCTGTCCCTGGCCCACGCTTTCCTGGAAGGGAGAGGCAGCAGCAACCTGCGGTGCGCGCATCAGCATGGGGAACGTTCTCTGCTGATTGCCTCAGAGCGGGAGCCCACTTTCCAGAAACTCAGCAAAAATGGAGCGAGGAGCAGCTCAGTGTGCAAACACCTGCAAACACCCTTTCTCTTCCCCTCCCCAGATTGGTCTGGAGGTTTGCTGCTAGAGGTCCTTGAGTAACTTTCCCAAAACATAACCCTTCCCATGTTGTTCCACAGTGACAGCAGATAATATATAGTGTTTCTTTTAAATAGTTGACATGGGTCTCTTACAGACAGACCTTGACTTTCTATTTTACCTGTGAAAAAAAGAACAAAAACTTATGCCATAGTTACTGTTGTGCTACTGCAGCTCATTGCTGTGCAGAACCTTCACCAGCAGAGGGTGAACAAAGCTCTGGAAAGAATCTTAGAATGGGAGTGCCCCCTCCTTCTTCAAAAATAACATCTCCCCTTACATTCATGGGTATAGAAGAAATTTAAGTAGGATGGTATGTGAAGCTTTTGCCCAGCCAGACCTGAGACAAAATGTGGTTAAATCAGATTATTTGATTGCTGTGTAGCTTAAATTTTTCTCCAGAAACCCATTTTCCCATAATGACTTCAGGGTATTTTTTTCTTCCTCTCTCTCTTTTTTAGGACTTATTATAAAAGATCACCTGGCCACACAGAGCAACAATAGCAACGCTCTATATTTTAAGATCTGACCACATATAATCATACCTTCATACTTCTGCCCTATCCACAGTTTTTTTTTTTTTAAATCCCCACTGCTAAGCCGCCATCAGCACCACTCCTCGACCGCCGCAGCACCTCTCGTTTCCACGGCGAAAGGCCGTCATTGGCCAATCCAACAGGGCCTTGGTGGTCTAGAATGTCTCCGAGGTGGCACAGCCGCAGGGCCTGCAGGGCGTAAACAGGACGCTGGGGGAAGGAGGGGATAGAGGAACGAGAATGTGGAGTCAGCAGCCTCTGCAATCGGCCCAGGCGGGAGGAAAGCCTGGAAAGCCAGCAGATTCAGAGCTCACAAACTGTGGACCGCCCTGAGTCTCAGGGGATCAGGCTTTGGCCAGACAGAAGGCATCAAATCACTCCTAAATTATATTTTTTCAACAGGATCAGTGCGATGGTGGCTTTACTTTACTTGAGACAGTTTTATTTTTTTGTTGTGCCTTTTCCAACTGAGATCAGAGTAACTGAAATAACCAAACAGTAGAAAGGCAGATGATGAAATGTATGTATTTTAGTCATTCTCAGCTCATGTTAAACTATAAACCTAAAAATTAAAACATTAGTTAAATTATTGTGAACGTGCAGAATTCATTACTGTCAATTGAATAACACACGCGGCCTGTTTCCAGTAATATTATCCTCATGGGTGATGACAGATCGAAAAGTGATTTACCTGGCTAGGCTCTTTAGAACAAATCTGTCTCTCCCCTCTCCCACTCTCAGAGTCGGCACTGAACAGCACAGATGATGTCCAACTGACTCTGACTGGTGCGAGAAAGATGGATGAGGTGATGTGACACAGAGGATGGCCCTGGAAAAATCATTTTTCATGCAAACTTAGAGTCCAATAATAAAAAAGAAAATATACAATTAACCCTAATAGCAAGCTTCGACCGCTATGTTAAAATGTCCTTTGAGTAAGGTTCACTTTTTTTTCTTTGCCGGTGGCTTTTTTGTGGCTTTTATATTATTTTCTTTTAGAATCCACATCCAAAGCAGTGTACTTAGTTGATGTTTTTGTAGATTCAGAACCCGTCATCTGGGTTTTGTCTCAATTTAACGTGCCAAGGGGGCGGGAGACAGAGATTGAGGCTCTACATTTGTATTGTATTCACTTTTATTTTGACAGCAATGGCCGTTCTGGTGAACTAATAGCATGCTTCTATTTCTCCCTGCGGGGGGGATGCACCGCCACAGGGGAAGCCACAATCCTAATAGGCAGCTGGAAAAAGACAGGCAGATAAAAAGTACTGAAGAAGGCTGCAGAACAACCCTCCCAGTGTTACGAATAAGGTCTACTGAATAAGGACAGACTTTCATATGTTTCATTTTGTGTGAGGTTAAAATGGGGCAAAATATCTCCAGATAATCTCAATTCTCTCATATTTCACTGAGACATGTGCTTTCCCTTTCCTGGATTACTGAGGCATGTAATAAAACACACACTGTTTGACTCTCTTCTCTCCCCCTGAACCTCAGTGGCTGTGGAAACACTGTTCGAGGTGATGTGAAAGAATTTGATATTTAGGAAAGAGTCAAAGCAGGTAAAGAGGCAGAGTGGCCTGGAGAATGCATCAGTGTTTTAAACACACATGGGCTCAGAAAGAAAGGCTGAGTTTGTCCAATTATGGCGAGAAAGATGTTTTTTTAAAGCCTATTTTGGGACTTTGAATGACAGGGATTGGTTTATAGTAGGGTCTTTAGTAAACCTGATGGAATCAAGCCTCATTAAAACAGGTTACAGACAATTAATATGATTAAAAGGCCAGTATTTGGAACACATCAGAGGGGTTACTCTGAGGTACTTAATGTAGACATAAAAGGTCGTAAATAACCAGTATTCTAATTTTGAGATGGCGATTGAGATATGGAGTGCTGTGATGTGAACATGTGGAACTCAGGTGTCCTGCAAAGGTAGTTTTGGAATAATTAATGGTCTTTGCACTGCCAGGCCAGGCAATAAAAACAGCTGTTTGTCATGTAAGAAAGAATTCAAAGCATACTTCATCCGAGAGACCATGAATTACTCCTCTTTGCTTTGTCTGTGAGCGTATGTGTGTGTGGCCTCTTGTGTGCTGGAGTGCAGAGCATGAAATGCCTCTAAATTGGCTGTGTTTGCCCTCTGAGGAGCGCTCTTTTCAGATCATATCCTAATCCCTCAGAGAGGTGGTCCACAGGGTCACTGCTTATTCAATTAGTCCAAAGCCGTGGCTCAAAACATCGCAGGGGGAGAAGAGTGTGAGAAAGTGTGGAGTTAAAGGATGGTGGTCTGTGAGTGTGTATGCTGGAGGTCTCACTCTGTGTCTTTTATCGTGCAGCCCCCAAGAAGTAGGAATTGTGTGATTGGGGACATGTTTATCTCATCAAGTGTTGGTGAGGTCTCCGGCCAGAGGATGGCGCTTGTATGACATAGCATTGGCAGGTGGTAATAACTTTGGGGGGGTTCGATAAAAGGGAGAGGACAGTGACCCATTCCAGAGGGGTCATTACTAAGCCTGGAGCCTGAACCTCATACCCTAAGGCAGCTGTTTGGTTACCTGAAGCCCCCCTCCGGTCACTACTGACGAAATCCAATCTCCCGCAAAACCATGACAAAACAATGTAGCAGAAGGTGCATCATTAGGATATTTTTAACAGCAGACACAAAGCAAGTGTGGCGACGTCCAGATGGTTAAAATGCACAAATGTGAGTACAGCTGCAAGAAATGAGGAGAAATAAATGTTCAAAGTGGAAACCAGAAGCATGCCAGAGTGTTTCTGCTTGGGGGGAGCACGGCTGCATCAAAGGAACATTTCTGGAAAGACTTGTCTTTTTTTTTTTTTAATTACAGGAGAACAACTGTAATTACGATCATTGCGGGATCAGGTGAAAAAATATAATCCCCAAAGTAAAAAGAAACGATAGCAGCTTATCTGCACTGTCTAACGCACTTTTAACTCTGAGGCAAGTGGGAATCATTTCATCTATTAATAAAAGACAACAAATACAATTGAAAAATAAAAACAGAACAGAACACCTATACTTTATAACAAAGAGGAATCATTTATTCCTAAAATCTGACTGTCCACCTTTTCGTCCCCTGGGGCCAAATAGAGCATTTTGCGTTTTGGTGAGCTGATCAACAGTGACACTCAGACTAAACAAGGCCGGGCTGGTGACAGGAGGTGCATCAAACCCGCCACGTCCCTCTGGAGGTTAACTGAACCTGACATGAGGCGCTACATTCACGCCTCTCTCCATCACCATCTTTCATATATGTGTGCTACATAGATTTTTCATGTTTCAGGCCTGCAAATAACTGATGTAGCAGCACATTTAAGGGAAACACACAATGCATTTTATATATTATGACAAAAGGTGTGCTTTTTTTACCTTACAAAACACTTTTAGTGCAAAAATTCAGCCTAAATGTAGATGAACAGGAAGTATTATTTAAACAATTTTTTTTTCGGTTTGTGTGTCTCACAAACAATCTAAGTGAATTAGTTCGACTTTAATCAAACACAAAGCCCTTCCAAAAAAAAACCTTTATGCCAATTGCAAATGTTTTCTTTTGAAAGCAGCTCTGGACGGCTAAGCTTTTTACTCATTCATATGCTGTGCACGTGTGCAAAAAATACACTTTCCCTCTGGCTTCAAATCAAAAAGCGGCCACACAAATTTGTGGTGCGTTTTAAAAGTGTTGAATCAGAGCGATGGAAGAGAACTACAGTCTGTAAAAGGACTGAATTAAACTAAAAAGTAGTACTGGAGTAGTCCTGGAGTTTACATTTTCTCCAGTAAACTTTTTTTCTGCCCTGCCTAATTTCTTGTATTTCTCTGATTCCTGCTGTATAGAAAGCTCCCGTTTCCAAAATCGGTCAATTTTTAATCACATTATATGTCACAAAAAGCGAGCACAGAATAACTCAAATCTTTAAGTTACATTAGGCCAACAAGAGGCCAGGGCCTTGTACTTTCTTTGGCAGTTCAGCGCAGTGGTCGGCACATTTTATTCACCCAGCTGAATACAAGAGCAAACCTCATTCAGATGAGGTACAAATGAGTGTGGTGAAACGGGGCCAACTGAGAGTTCTCTGTGCCACGGTGGGGGCCGACCAGCAGCCAGCCAGTCTCTCAGCGAGCCAGACTCTGTCAGACCAGGCAGTCCAGAGTGCACAGCCTACCGGAAACCAGGGCAGTTTGATTGAGTTCCTGTTATTGACTGCTCTTTTTTTTCTTCTCCTTCTCTCTCGCGTGGAGCAGATTTCTGCCAGGTTCATTTTTTTCCCCCTGCCAGCTGTCAGAACACAGACTGTACAGAACTGCACACGCAAGCACTTGTGGCCCCACCAATGATTTCGCTTCCAAACACTCATTTGTTCTCCAACATGCAGCATACGATAAGTGGGTGTGGATGTTTTACTTGACTTTTTTGTGTTCTGTGGAAGCTCGTAGAATCCCAGTAGACAGTAAATCAGCCGCTATTGGGATGCTCCTGTTCTGACAATGTGGGATGCAGCCGTATAGGTTAGGCGGTGAGAGGTAATGCGTTGCTTGGCTCCGGTCCCGGCTCATAGTGAGGTTGATCCTGGCTAGAAGGCCTGAAAGATGTGTTTGTTGTACAATAAGTTGTAGCAGCGCTGCCATCTGGGTAAAGACCTTCGGTCAGCGCCGCGCAGGCATGCGTGTGGCTCCCTTTGCCAGAAATAATAATAATAAAACAAAGAGGTCCATTCATTCCTCCTCTTCCCAGATGAGTTTACCGCAGTAATGATATTACGGGTTCAGAGAGGATTAGAAAAGTAGCAGACTTTTTTTTTCTTAAAATGTCAACGGATAGAGCATCTAACATCCTGAATTTTTGCTTGTTGATTACTGTGCTGTATCCAAAGCCGTGGTGTGACGTGTATCGCCTCAGAGAAGAAAAGGAGGGTCTTTTCGTAGCGACCCGTCTTTTAGGGTTGCAAAATCAAAGATGAAAGAGAGAACCCTGTCCATAAAATGGCCCTCTCCCTCGAATGCACATCCTCTTCCAGTTAACATCTGTAACGAGTGAGTGAAGCGCGATTGGAAGCCTTATGAAGTGTAAAGATCTCAGGTGGGTAGCTGGAGGTTTGTGGAACGCTTTCCTACGGGGGTCTGTGCCAACTGCTACAGCCTTTTTTTACATGCCAACTGTTGATTTTATTAAGCACCACGTTTATTTTTTTGTAAGTTGTTGTGCCTATAAAGCAGCATGTGAGTTTAATGTGTCATCAATAGATAAACAAGTTACGTTACAGACTCTATTAAGAAGTTTAAATGCAATCTGCATGAATTATGACAACTTGAAATAAAGAAAAATGCAACAGGAAATGAAGCATTTACAAAATGGACATAGATTTGTATAAAAAGGCATCTAATCTCAGACTCTGGTAGCCTCTGTAGTCCTATGTATCTATGTAATAGATTATAAATAATTATTCACTGTCAATGCAGGTTTCCACTAAAAGTAATTCAGCTTTACTAAAGGGCTCAGTTGATTTGATTGATTTGCAGGCACCACCGAACCACCTGTCAGCAAACACGGCAATCCATTAAGACCAGGCTGATGGCGCTGATTGCTTTGCCCCTGACCCCAGATGCTTGTTTACTCAGGGCATGGTTGCCAGTGGGGGGGTGGGGTGGGGGTGTGATGGGGTTGGAGGGGAATAATTTGAATTCCATAGCATGGAACTGGGGTGAGGGGCGCAGGTCTCTTTCCAACACCCGTACTCACACAGACACCCAGTCAGTAACGGTGGTGGCGGTGGTGGGATGGAGCCAGGCTCCTGACATGCTGCCGGCCCACTGCCTGCATGCATGCATTGGCAGAGCAGGGAGGGACATGTTGATACAGCTGGGGTAGGCAGAGGTGGCAAAAAGTCAAGTGACTTGACTGGGTTCAAAGCATCCTTCCTCGTTCTCTTTCTCTCTCTGTAACACACACACACACACACACACACACACACACACACACACACACACACACACACAGACAGACACACATAAACACAATCTCTAATTAAGAATACATAAAATGTAATATTAAATCTAATAATAAAATCTCTTAAGTCTCATCTTTCTTGTCTTTGACTTTTATTTAATCTTCCCTAGAGCCAAGAACAGCTAAGGAAGTTAAATGTGACCACAGGAGAAGACAATATCCTTCCAGAGTTTTTATATTTTTTAAACATGTTTTGCTTTAATTCTCGAGCAAGGGGAGGCGCATCATGCAGTGAGGCACAGCCTTATCATCAACAAAGTTTTAGACTTCTAGTGCAATTATTGTTTCCGTCTCCTGTTTTTCTAGCAGATTTATTATGACTTTGATTTTTAAAAAAGGGTTCACAAGCTGTGTTACTTGGAAGAGGAAGGATAATATTTCAGACAGAAGACTGAGCTCCCTCTCGGTCTCCGTCTCTATCTGTCTGACTGCTCCTCGCTGCTCTGACAGGGTAGGACCGCGTTTCCGCCTCACCAGTCAGGTCCAGGTGTTTTCAATCCAACCTCCAAACGTACCCTAAAGATGATTGATGAGCGCTGTTATAGACGTCCACACAAATACCAACTGTACTTAGCCACTTTCCCTCTCTCTCTTAATAGGCGCTCTTGAGTAAATTAGCTGGGTTGAGTGGGGGGAGTGTGAGGGGGCTGTGCACAAACACACGTCTGTGTGAAGGTGTGCCGCAAGCCCAGGTGTCAGTGGACAAAAACATTTTACTCATGCGGAGGAAAATGTAAAAAAAAGTTCAAAAATAACGCATAAATTCCCAATTATTCATATTTAAAATTAGCTAATGGATAGCACCATTACCACCGTCTGGTAAAAATGTCACTGAGACTATTGTTTTATAGTTTTTGCCCGTTTGTTTCAGAAGGGCAGCTGTTTTGGATCACCCAGCTCATATGTGACACAGCGTGACTGACTTTGCATGAGGGGGAAGTGCTGGCACCAGGCACTGGGCACCATGGGGCCTCCAGTCTTATCAGCGTCCTGGTCATAAGGTAGACTGGCGGGGCATAGAGGCAGGGCTGCGGTGGGAACCGAGGCGGTAGAATGGGAAAGGGGAGGGAAACTGTTGGGCTGCTACATAACCGGCGGTGTGGGTTTGTTCTCCCGGGGGACCCCTGCTGTGCTGGACAGGCATGCAAAGGGCAGATAACCACAGAGGATGAATATATGTGAGAGTAAAATGAAAGCAGAATAACAACGCAAGGCAGTCGTATCAGCGCGGTGTGATGTAGAGGTTTGCCCTTTGTTTTTGTGGACTTCATCTGTTGTTTTTGAAGGTGACGCCTTATTCAAAACATGCCCACCGGCCTCTGAAAGCTGCATTTCTTGCAAAACAAAAATGAGTGAAACTCATAAATAACTCTCAACTAAACAGATTTGTGCTTTTCAAAAAAGAAATTGGGAAAAAAAAAAAAATCTGTGAGTTTTTGTGTAAATTGTATACTTCTAGGTGTTTGTAGCACGCATATTTCACTGGCATGACCTGGCTCTCTTTTGGTCTCACTCTTTGTTTTCCATCCTTTTCTCCAAGTGCCTGCAACTCCTCAGGTTGCTACAGCAGCAAAGGGCCACAGGGAGCCACCGCTGTAATGCTAACCTGTGCCGTTTAGCGCTGGGCCTCCTGTGCCAGCAGGCCTGTCTCGCTGAAAAGATATCTTTTCCAGACTTCAGCTCAGTGTGCTGCTTAAAAGCAGCAGGCACCTTATTCGATTAGAGCTTCGTTAGAGGCCATCAGAGAGGCAATTAGCTTGATTGTCTGAACGGTGATTTATGGAGCTGAGGGTATGGTTTTCCCTGCGTGCCTGGAGGATATGTGCAGGTACTTGGTGGATGATTTATAATCTCAACCCAGACAAGCAGGTGTGGAAACTGCATGATGGAGAGAATGGAAAGTATGGGACCCACAAGCTGGTGGTAATTAAAAAATGGGGCAAAGGGCAAGAGAAATTGTGCAAAAGCAGAATGAATTGTGTCATGGTAATCTGAGGGTGGGTTCTAAAGATGATGTAACTTTTTTTCTTTTTAGTTTTCCCTAAACAAGTATAATCTGAGGGGGGAAAAAAACAAAAAAACAAAACAAAACCCAGCCAGTCCTGAAATATAATCTACAGGCCTCATGCATACCCAGACTGTGTCTGTGAAACCTTGTCCATGCCTCCTTCTGGTGTCTTTATCAGTCTGCCATACAAGTGAAAAACAAGTGTCTGCCCCATGGAATTTCAGCCATTCTCTGGAAATGTCCCATTTTCCTGCCTGCTAATGTAATCGGCGGGAAACAGGAGTCAGCATACACCAACGCCACAGCTTCCTGACTAAGAAACCTTTATCATGTGTCATTTTGTCAAAGGTCGATTCCGAGACTGGAAAATGTCATGCCTGGTTAATTAAAAAAGCACCGCTTATGTCTATACAGAAGCTGTGGTCTGGATCTCTGGCTGAGGCTCTCAGTCTCTATTTCAGCATTTTATTTTGTTTGTTTGGATGACTTTATGGGCCGCAAGTTTATATTCTTCACATATATGAAAAGTTCATGTGCACTTCCTAAATATTAAACAATAATTCAAATATTCATCCAATCAATATTTAATGCTATTAAATATTGATTGGATGCACATTAATGATACGCCCTGAAAAATAACATAACTGCTTTATCCTGTTTGTTATAAATTGAAAAGAAACTTCAGTATCATCATAATATTGTGCTAAAACGTATTAAAAAAAAACAGGAAATGAGAGAAAATGCACGAGTGGCGTACCACCACTTTTAATTTCATAAGCGCTGTAAGTTAATTAACCAGTGATGACATTTTCCTGAGTATTAATCACCTTTGACAGGGGAAAACATGATGGAGGTTTCTTAGAGATGAAGATGTCGCCTTGGTGTATTGCGTCTCCTCGGCCCAGACACACACACTAGCCTGTATGCCATCCTGTGCGTCTGAGCATCGCATGACAGGGTCAAAAACAGGATGTCTGGGTCAGAGCTCTACCTGTCTCTCATTGCACTTGATTGAATTAAACAGGGCTTGGTGTCATTCAGAGCGCTGGCAAGCCCCTATCCTCGCACCTCTCAGCTTCCTAGACAGGAGAGTTTTAGTCTGCTCACCGTCTAAAAAGGCAGACTACATTAGCGGTGGGCTGAAAAGACCGCTTGTATTTTAGGCAGGAGGGAGGCCTGTGTCTTTTTTCTCAGTGCGTGGAAATTTTTAAAACATTGGCACCACTTCAGGAAAACATTACCTGTGGCAGTGTTTGTGGTAAAGAGGAGCCTGTGTGCCAGCCTTCAGTGGCCACTGGGCCTGCAGGGAAAGCTGACAGAGTTACCTACTTAGGCTTTCCATGTGCGACCACACTAGGCACGGCGCTCGGCCAGCAGGAGATCCAAATTGCCAGTGGCGGTTCTTGCTAGAAATAGAACCTTCAGTCTCCTGATATGCCTGTCAGGCCTAGAGGCCAGAACTCAACCCATGGATGGAAAAAAAACACACACATGTGACACTAAACACGTCAATCGCCAGGACCAGTGACTTCAGCACGATTTTTAAGGTTGTGTGTGCCAGATTTCATGTACGGGAACAAGGTTAAATAAAGCACTGATTGCAAGAGGGCCCAAAAACTTTTTTCAGTGGGTTGGTTTGGAAATGTATATCTCAGAATAAAGTTAACAGAACCAAGTGCAACTGTAAATGAAACACTGATCTGGGGTCACTCTCCAAGGTCATTATAAAGTCACCTCCACTTCAGGTAATCTTTGGGCCTGAAGCTTCGAGAGCAGAACCTTACTGTGAATATAAGTTGCTGTTTCATTTCTGGAACTTCTAGAATGTGACAGGAACCTTGTGAGGAACTCTGCTCGTCCGCTGCTAATTCTGGTTTTCCTTCTCTTCAGGAAAGGTCCGCTGTAATGGGTAGTTCTCTCCAAAGTTCATGAACTTTGGAGGCAGGGGCGGCGCAGTAGCAGTAGATCGTAAAATGTGCTGTATTTACAAATTGAAGACAGGCCAAAGCAGACAAATGAGGCCTTTCTAGTTGTTCAGGGACAATATCTAAAACTGACTCTAAATTGTTAGTTAAAATATTCAGATGTATGTGCAGATTCCTACAGTCATGGGTAAGATGGAAAAATAAGAAGATTATAAATAATTTTGTCATTAATGTTAAAAAGTGTTAAACAACAAAACAGATTATTCATTTTCTTCAAAAATGAATCTAAAAGATACAAAATGAAATGTAAATTACAAAGAAGCCTAATATAGAAATGAAGATGTCAAAGGTCACCTACACCCAACTGACGTCAGCATATCGCATGACGTCAGATGTTAGGTCTGGTCCTAAGCTGAGGGTGGATGTAACTGCACGATCTGTCTGATGACTTAAACACCGGTTTGGCCCCACAAGTCAGAGAGTGTCTACAATCACTGCTGACCACCTGACCCCCCATCCTCCGCCTTCCTCTGTTCCACCGTGGACTTTCTCAGCAGGAGATTCTCTATTTTATTCACATCCTCTTGAAATTACTGTCCTCATATCAGACAACAATAAAATGCCTAAGGCACCGCAGAATCCATACGAGGCTTGGCCCGTGGTATCCGGGTAAAGGGCAGTGGCGAGCCGTAGATAAAAGCTTGCGTTTATTCTCCTCGACAGAGAGAGTATAAGTAAAAGAATAGCGGCTAAAAGGGAGGGAGGTAGGAGGCAGAGCACGAGAGGCCAGCGAGGTGAGGGAGCGCAGCTGACAGGAGCTTCCTCTGGGTCCGGTGCCTGTTTTCCAGAGGAAGTGCAGGAGGCCTAATCTGTGGCCCCCAGGGGAGGTGGGGGGGGGGGGGGGGTCTGGCTGGCCCCCGCTTATTGTCCATTTTATCATCTCCTGCTTCAGATGGGCCTATCTACATTACAGACAGAATCTTATCATAGAAAAAGACTCACAGAAGACCAACCGCATTCGTGCAGCATCCAAGCACATTTCTGCAGGCACTTGGAGAGATTGGATTATTAAGGAAATACTCTGACATGGCTGCAGTCCAGTACCCAAATATGCACCGGTGTGCGAGCATTTACGACTGTGAAAATAGAGGTAAAATAACGACAGCATTTTGACAAGAATAATTATGTAATCCTCCCCAAAAGAAACCAAGCTCTTCCCATCATGTGTGGCATCTGAGAGGAAAAGTCAATCAGGAAAAACACTGTGGCTTGTTGGGCCAGGAAGTTGATGCAACCACCGCAGCCACAGTTTGTCAGGCTGTCACCTCATAACGAACAGCTGAGGAAGTCACATGTGACCACATTCACAAGCGTCGACACGGTTATCCACAGTCCCATTCTCAAGGTAGTGGATCCCTCGGTCAGCAGCTCCACTCCCTGGTTCCTTCACTTTTTGGGTTTCCTTCTTATCAGGCAGATATTGCTGCAGCAAAGGGATTGAGCTGACTTCAGGCATCGGCTGCAATGTGAGATGTTACATCAGATCCCGCACATCCTTCCACGCCTCCTTCTCCTCGTGCTATTTTGGAGCTCCTAGACACCCTCCCCTCTTTGTTCCTGCTGATTAGGGGGGTCTGCTGCTGGACCAGGCCCTGCAACGGGGATGTCCGATGACTGAGACTCTTCCTTTGAGGGCTGCCAAGAAACTCAGGTGTTTGCACGGACATTCACACTCATGCACACGGTTCCTGCAGATCGTAACCCCTTCTGCAGCCGCAGTCGTCATCTGCTACTCAAACTATTATTGTCACAATCATCGCTATTGGGATCATTATGAGTAATGCTAAGCTAACCACCATCTGCTGGGTGCTGTCATCACCTAAACACGGTCAGCCTCAACTCCATTTGTTTTCCAAAGTCCTACAAGTGAAATGAAGGGGGACTTTGAAGGGATAAGATGACAACTGGTCCTGGTTGCTGGGGTTAAGAGCTACGTGGGTGGGTTTTCTCTGCGCCTACACTGTTGCTTATGTGTAGTTGTTGTTGCTGTTGTTGTTTGTATATCAAAGACCATCAACTCATGAGGTGTTTTTGTAGAAGCGTGGCCCCCCTCAGTCTCACCAGCCACAAGTAGTATAAGTGTGCCTTTATGATTAAGTAATGCCTATAAGAACATTTACTCAGCCAGAAAGGAACATTTCTATCATCATTCTGCATGAGTTTAAAGCGTTCTAGATTTCATAGTTATTTACATTTCCCTATGGGTCTAAACTCTTCCCCTTATTACCTCAAACTGATCTCTCGCTGATCATCATCACACCATGGAAGCAGTTCTTATCTTCTTATTTCAAGAACTGTTTTTCAACTGTGAGAGCACCTGTACAACAATTTGTGTATGCTTCTTTTTAAACCCTAACCAAAGAGCACTCTCGAGGCTATATACAATTTCCTCCCTTTTCAAGGGCGTTCCTGTAATCAACATTGAGCCTTTTTGCACTCTGCAGCCATGCATCAGACAGAACAGAAAGCTGACCTCAGCCCTTTTCAAAAGGAGCGTCTAATCCAGCCGTCTTAACTCGTTTACCCAGTGTCAGCGGGATCACTGTGACTCTCTCACCTGTCATCTATCACAACGATGACATGCACAAGTCCGGGCCAAAGATTCCTGCTAGCCACGACGAGGAAACAGATCCAATCAGAATTTTTTTAAGGGAGTGTTATTGGAAGTAGTGCAAAGGCCTGCATGCTGTAGTGTTTGCATAATTCTATATATTGATAATTTAATAAATAATATTTTCTTATTGTAATTTTTCACATTAGTGACACTGTCTAGGTGTTCCTCCTGTGGACTAGTGGACTACCAGTGGAGGCAGTGATTATCTTTTGTTAATGTGATAAACCTCAGTTACTGTCTCTATTGCTCTTCCTTTCACTTGCCTTGCAGTGTGCCATATTGTACGAATGCAGGAAGGAGAGGGGAACCACCAGTGGCTCATTAAAAGCCATTAGGGAGCAGCACGCAGACAGGATGTGGGCAGTGAATAGAGGAAAGCAGGGCAGGGCTGAGGACAGTGTTAGTCTCTGAACCCCCTCCTCTGCTGCCTCCTCACACACTCTCGCACAGTGTTATCTTCTCCACACAGCACTTCCTATGGCCCCACACATATTCCACCAGGCTTCTGCACTTAGCTATGCTAACTCACGTCTCACACCCTCCTGACCCAGGCTGTAACGAACAGACCCGGCGATAACACATTCTTTACTTTACTGCTTTCGTTGTCTCTTTGTCTGACACTTTATCTCCCGCACACTTCTTTGTTTGCACTCCTCCCTGCCCTTTCTCACCTCAGTCTCTCCACCTCTTTTGATGGTTGTCATCCTTTTGGCACAATATATTCAGTGATGGACTGGAACCAAACTTCTGCGAAAGCACGGCAAACTCTGACACAAAACATGGTGTACAGTCGGTGACCTGTGGGTCAGCGGAACTTGAAAAAAATAATAGAGATCTGTCAGGTTGGGACAGGCGTAAAACAGAAGCTTCATGTGAATCTGACCTGGGACCTGTGGGGCCGAGGCAGGAATTAGCAGTAGCATTGCATAGCATGAGGTGATGACAGGGTCAGGAGCGTCGTTCCATGGAAAAATCCTGGAAATGTGTGAGACTTTCTGGCTAAAGCTGCTCTGATGTGCTTTTGCCATTGAATAGCAAAGTCAACATAAGGCCAGGTGAACATCCAGGAATCTGAACTGCTAATGTCATGAATATCACTCACCCGGGATTGGTCAGTAAATGTGCTGTCGGTACAAAGTCAATAAAGAAACTTGCAAGTAACAGCATATTCACACTTTTATTCAGTCTAAAGAATGCAGAGTAGGTTTTGTCCAGCTTTTTCCTGAAACATTCACAATTTTCTTTCCCAGGCTCACTCCTCAAACTGTGGCCTAAACTTGTTTTGGTTTGGTTTTGGTCAGATCTTGTTTGGGTTTTTGTAAAATGCCTCTTCACATTCATACCCAGCCATCAATGTGTCTTAAGACATCTTAAGATTGTCTTAAGACACATATTTTGAGATGTCTTGAGATGTCTTGGCCAAAGATGTGTCTATAGACGTCGTCATAGTTCCAAGATATCTCAAGACGGTTACTGTCTTAAGACATCCTAATATTACCCAGAAGCTGGCGGCCTCAGAACTAAATAAGATAAACACAACTTACCTTCCACATCTTCTCTGACTCTTAGCGGATGATGGTTGTCGTTTTCAGAGCAATTTTGCAACATTTATACGACCAAAATGGACAAATCCGACTATCTGTCAAACTGCGTGTGTGACTGTCGTGGACTGAAGTGGCGCATGCCGTCGGTCACAAACGTGTTGCACGCTTTGGCATCTTCAAATGTTTGTCTTAGGATGTCCTAAGATGTCTTAATTTACAAAAATGTCTTAAGATGTCTTGATTTCAGTTATTAAGACGTTTTAAGATGTCTTGAGACACCTTGAGGCTGGGTATGTTCGAAAGCTCGTCTTTCCCCTTCTGCCTGCAGGCATGGCAGGTTATGCCTTCCACAGCCGAGCGTCCACAGCTGTGGCCTGGACAAGCCTGTAACAAATTGAGTTCACATCAGTCAGTTCTAAAAATACAAACAGTGAGTTTCCAGCAGAATCCTGAGGTCCTGCAGGTGCGATGGTGAGATAAAAACAGACTCTTTAATGTGCTCCAGGGGATAACGCACAGACTAATCGTGTCACTTACATTATGAAACACCCTCCATTGTCTTCATTTCCAGGTCTTTTTCTTGGTCAGACTCTTTATTGCCCTGACCCACTGACGTGCTCTGAGTATTTAGAAACTCGGAGGACTCAATGGCACTTGACACTATTGACCCTTTAGTATTTGGATATTCTTCTGTTACACTTCCCTCCAACATTGGGTTAAAAGTCACACTGGCACTGTTTGGACAGAAAAAAACCCCGTCTGTGGTTAGCGGTGGAATGACTGGGCTGTCCCTTGCTAAAGACAAATATAAATATAGCAGTGTCATTATCTGCAGCAGTTAACCAGGATCACTTTCCTCTGCCGCCTGCACGTGCTCCCCTCCAGGTGCTGCCATGACGAGTGATCCTGTTTGTTCAACTGTGCTGCACTGACTGACTGGTTCAGATTGAAAGCTTTAGGCAAACCAAATAGTGGGCTATTACAGTATTTTGATGATTTGTTTGTTTGTTTGTTTTTTTTTTTGTCTTGATGTTTCACTTGCAGATAATGCCAAACCACAGATGCAGTAATGCAGCAGGTGCATGATGCTAATGTTGACCCATTTGGTTAATTTGTGCAAAGGAATTCAAAGAATTTGAAGTAAAATAATAATGCAGTGCTTCTCGGCAGCACAGCAATGTGAGATGTATAGTTTGAGGAATTGGAGCACCCATTTTATGTGCTACATTCAGGACCGCAGTGGTAAAAGCTAAGCACAAAATAATATGGTATCACACCTAAAACATTCAGCAGAAAATTATACACATTTTATATTGTCCATTAGCTGAGTAATTCTCAGTGATCCTGTTCATGTGGACGCAAGCTGCAGGAAGTAAGTTGGTTGCAAAGAAAATCCCCTGTCTGGGATGATCACATCGGGACTTAGGCACAGCGAGACAATAAAGGCACTATCCATGAATCACTTTTTACTGTGGCTGCCGCAATCATCTCAATATGTGATAAGATTGTCTCTGCCATTGTCTCATTTCCTGTTAAAATTAAAGGCAGCGGTTTGCTTTCATCCACGGATCATGTGGCGATCGCCAACAACTGGACGCAGACACTCATTTCAGAGCTATTTGTCGGATGAATAAATGGTTGCAATATGTTGCCTTGTTGATCTGGCTTTGGAGTCGGGATGGGTTGGGGAATGAGGGCGTGTCTTTGTGTGTTTGCTACTACTGTTTGGGCTTCTACTAGCATGGAATGTCAGACTGGAGCAAACTGCCTGTTAGGGATGGGCGATGCAGCTGGTTTGACTCAGCGCAGGTGAAGGCCTTACTAAGGTTCTGCCTCCGGGGGGATACTTCAGTCTGGATGTGGTTGAATACAGCTGATGGGGCACATGGGACTCTCTTCAATAGCCTCCAGTCTCCCTTATTTCCTATTGTAGTGATCTGGCTGCTGGTTTGGTGTCAAACAAACAAACAAACAATATAACACACAATATCACACTTCTGTTAGGAATATTCAGAGTGTTTTTGTTGATGTTGTCTCCTAATTTGAAAAGGAAATCCACTTACTAATTGATTGGTGTCTATTTTGAAACAAGGCTGCTGATTGGTTTACTCAGGGCCTGATTATTATTTATGTTAGTTTCAAGTGCTTCCTGTTTGGATACGTCTCAGCTTGAACTCTGGAACATCCTTCACAGAGATTTAATCAGGAAGAAAATTTTACTGCTGTCCAAAGAAATTCAGTCAAATTATTTATTTCAAGGGGGGCCAAATTACGCAGAACTGTATCTTAATTATGTTTACATTACAAGCATGCTCCAGGAAGGTGATAATGTTACATTCAGCTTGAACATGGTGAAAGAGGCATTTAATGCAGAAATGCTGTCTTTTTTTAAGCATTGAAGGCACAAGTTCTTTAATCAAGGCTTTTTTTTTTTTTTAAAAAACCCCTTTCCTCTTATCAATCACCCACAGATTACTAAGCGCTTTGTGCGTGCAGACCGCGTGTTCTTCGGCACGCAGACAGGTGGCAGCAGAGAGCCGTGAGGCCCCCTGCTGACGTCTGGGGGTCCAACACAATTCAAGTGTGTCGTTTTTCTCCAGCTCCATCTTTGTGTCACTTGACGGGACGTCCAGAATTCAGAGGGGAGCAAAATGACTTTGGTGAGTGCATCAGTGGGGACACGGATAAGATGATGGGATTCCGGCCCAGGTCAGTGGTCTACAGCCTTTTAATACATGTAGATGCCGCCTGCATATTATCTGTGAAGACACCAAGAGCGGAAAATGAGTCAACCTGGTATTGCACAAAATAAAACAGAATGATTAGATGGAGTTTTGGAGCAGCAAAAGCACACCGGGAAAAGCGAATGTTTTGTCAAGATGCTTGTGTGGTGTCAGCATGTTGGCGCAGGGGAGGGATGGCGTGCTTTTCATGCCCCCACGCCTGACTGTTCCATTCTGTCCTCAGTGTGTGCTAACAAATAAAGCTCTAAGGCCTTTTTTAATTAGCTCCAGGAATGAGATTGACAGCTCATATTGCCCAGTAACCATCCCAAATATTTGTTGTGTTGCACGGTTAACTTTGCACTTATAAGCTCTCGCAATTGAAATGATTTATTTTAGTAAAGTCAATTACCTGTAATGCACCAAAATTTCCGTCATTCTTTTAATTCCGTCATTTTTTTAATTCTTTACACATTTGCCAGGCTTTTTTGATATGGCAGGGATATTTGTTTGTTTTGGAGTTGTAAATTTTATGTAGCAGTAAAACTTTTTTATGAAGTGACAGAAAACTGGCCCTCAGAGGAACTGCTGATGTTGATCTTGAGCTTCAGCGTAAAAAGGTCAACCCCACACGCGCGCACACACACACACACACACACACACACACACACACACACACACACACACACACACACAAACCTGCTTCTGAACTACATATTATTGTAAAATGTAACGACTTTAAAACTAGATGAATATCAAGAATAAATTAGTTAAATCAGGTAAAAAGCAAATAAAAAAAAAAAAATTGTAATCTGAAGTTCATTCAGCTGTAGTTAAATCAGTGTAATTCAGTGCTTCTCTCCAGTGGTTCTCGGAGGTTTATTGTACTGTTTTGGCACAGCATCGGTGCGACACTGGGCTGATGACAGACAGAACGTCTAAAGTTAGTGGCACATATTACATTACAGTTGTATGTAAATCCTTCAAAGTGTGAACGAAACATCTCCCTGCAATTAGTTTCATTGTTTAGTAACAACATTCACAATCCAAATGTCACACCACCGAATTTGTTGTTGGAAAGAAGCTGACCTCACTCGCAAACCTCTGATGAGGTGTTACAGAACAAGAAATAACATGCTCAATAATTGGCATCCTGTATTGATAGTGTGGGTTTGCGCAGTTTGTTCAAGGAGGCTGGAAAAAATTATGAAGTGCTTACATGTTGATTTTTGTAGCACATTTTACCATGTTACCCAAAATTAGATATCAATAGCTGTACTGTTCCTGGTGCGTATCCTGGTTCATGACCCTGGATTTGATTTTTTTGTGCAGGGCCCTGAGAGTGCAACCGTCTGAGGCCGTATCTGATGCTGATGGGCCTGGTGTTTATTTAATACCAACTAAATGACGGGGTTCAGGCCTGTAGGCTTTCCTGCGTGGGAGTTTCGGTCAAAATCTTTAGGGTGCACAGATTCAAATAAATTCACAGTCGTTTTAAAAAACCACTGACAAATATATCTGTTGTTTCATATTTTCAATGAGGAACTAAATGATGGATTTCTAACTGTAATATTGAAAATAAAATCAGCTCAATCAAAAAATTATTTGGTGACACACACATTTACAAATTATGTACAGTGATTAGCATTGAACATTTTAGAACATATTTCAATAAAAAAACTCCTACTAATACTAAACTAAATTAAAATAACATTTGTTGTTTTTTCATTGTGTATTACCTTTCTCCATTTAGTTCTCTCTCTCTCTGTCCCTCCGTCTCTCCCTTTTATAACTGTTTGATTTTTAAACACAAATAAGTGGATTTTCATTGACTATATTTGTACTTGTTTATCCTGGATTTTATAAGCGGAAATAAACCAAAAACCACCTCACCACTGAAATTTGTGCATTATTATAAAGATCGAACGTGTTTTGAAATTGTTTTTCATTAGTAAGACAAACAGACATTATTTCAACATCTTTTTGTGTGAATTACCCCTTCTTTATGCTTTTTAATTATCCTAAATATAAATGAGTGTAAATATTTTTTAAAAGATTGTTTAAATCATACTTAGCCTAAAATGTTGATAACAAATGCTTCAATTTTTAAATTGAACTTCAAACGAGCTTGAAAATTAATGGATAGTGATTTAGTATTTTGAGTGATAATCTCCTATATTGAGAAAGGTTAAAATAAAATTTTATTTTTAGACAACCAACACAGTGAGATATATCTGTTTTTGTTAGTGTATTTGCTTTTAAAAAAAAATCCTCAAAACAATTTTTTTGTTCTTTAAGTCATAGCCGTCAAATGAAATTAAAAATTGCATTAGAATGAATGTTTTTTTTTTTTCTTTTTGACTAAATTGCACATAAACAGCAGATTTGATAAACATTTTATACAACATTTTTTACACCAGGTCACGGGAAATTTTAAAATGCTCATTAACATTCTGCTGCAACTGCAAAAAATTCAAATCAGTTTGTTAAAATATTTAGAGGAAATGTAAGTCAAAAATTTCCCATTTTAACAAATATGATACAAACACACACCAAGTTTTAGAAATGCAATCCTCAAAAATCTACAAAAACTCATTCTGGTTGTTTCAATAGGATGTTAAACTGGGTGCGTTGGCATGGTTACGTTTACAAGTGTGAAATGAAGCATTTGACGCTCACAGACTAAACAGAGACAATGTCACACACACATACACACACACACACGATTGCGGGCCTCGACGACAATTGAAACAAGAAAAGCAACTACATGAAAATAAATAAATATAACAAAAGCCTAAAATGCTGAATCTGTTGCATTTACGTGGATAAAAACACTCCTTTTCTTGTTGAGTGTAAAAATTAAAAAAATAGAAATAAATGAACAGCAGCAGGAGGTGCAGCAGGCCTTAATATGATGATTACAAAACATAGATGGTTTGAAAAGAACATGCAGTCTTGAAAAAAGAACAGTTCAAAATTGTACAAGTCGAATTTATAATAATCAAAAGAGAGATTTTCCCACTTTCACCCTTTCGGTAATCTCTGGGAATCAGCTGACTTTGGGAATATTGCTGTGTCGAAGCATGGAAGAGCTTATGTACTCCATCTCACTGCAGCTCTGTTTTTACTGACGTGCCCGCTCGCTGACTACCAGTGAAGCGCTGACACCCCGGAGAGGATTCTGAGCATTCCAAGAGGAGATGCCTTTGGAAGGACAGATGTTCTGAGGCTTAAGCGGCGTCCCACCCAAACTGCTACCCTCCTTTCATTGTATATTTGCTCTCGGTCTATAAATAACTATAGTCAGTGACTCACAGAAACATATGACCTACGGGCTGCTGACCCCTGGGCCTTCGATTTAAGACTTAACGCCACTTTAAAAACAGAAGAAGAAAAGGAGGCAAATCTGGAAAAAAATTGGTTGATGCAGTCATGGTAAGGGGATGTGGCCGAGGGGGACTCGGTCAAACACACCCATTTTGTCCACATAAGGACAAGTCGAGATGTCTGTGCTCTCTTATGTAACAGCGGAGTGAAGTACTGGCAGATGAGGCGTGATGGGCTTGAGCCAGTCCAGCCACGTTATCCAAAAATAGCCCAACCATATTCACGGGAGACTATGTGCTGAGTTGATGTTCTTCGTAAAATTCCACTATTAAAAATCTTTAGCCAAAGAAACTGATTTCTATGTATTCGATCTTCAAAATGGCGTCTCGTAGGTGCAGATTCTTGCCCCCTCACACCCCCGGCCCGTGGCTGCATGATGAAGGGGTGATTGTTTGGGGGTCTTTATGATGACTCCCCTGAGGCTCATCAATTCAGCATGGCTCCTGGAACATCAGGTCAAGGATAACTGGGTTCTGAAGCTCCAGCCTGGCCTCACAGTGCTGACTTTGCCACAGTTACGGCTCAGGACCTCCAGGGCGCACAGCTGGGTCCCTTAAAAACAGGCTGACTGAATGGTTTTAGAAACACTGCTTCTCCTCTTACCCTGCACTCTCTCCAACACAGCACAGATATCAGATACTGTGTTTTTTTTCCTTGATATGTTCATCTTTGCTTGCCAAAGCCCCTGGAAACCCTATTAAAATTTGCATTCCATCTTTTTTTTTTTAATTTTTAAACCAAAAGAACTCCTCACTTGAACATTTCCATCATCCTCTCTCCTCTTCTTTTTTCTCTTCCCACATGCTTGCACACTTCTTAATTCTCCTCTCCCTCCAGGGCTTCCTAATGTATCAGTTACAGCTGACCACCT
>CAAE01014556.1:1042845-1062060 GCA_000180735.1 Tetraodon nigroviridis
CGACCCTCTGGAACGCAGATAGGGCAGAGACGAAGCGCAACTGGTGAATAAAAAAAGATATTCTCTACAGGTTTAAAATTAGAGAGACTATTACATTCATTTCATCTCCAACAATGAGGTTTAACAAGACCAACTGTGTAAGAACAGTAAAAGTAATCACTGTTGGATGGGACTGTTGTTAAAACTCCAAAGAATGGGCCTTCTATTCATAAAAACAATAAAATGTAAAAATGAAAGTTGAAAAAGAGTCTTTGGCTTCTGTTGTTTTAGAATTAGCAGTGAAACCGGAGTCAGATACTATCACCAAACACTGTTGGAAGGCAGCCATTTGAAACAAGCCTCAGTCATACGTCTCACTGTTCGCTGTCTTGTTCTCCTTAACCGTATTTTCCCATAAGGCCCTGTGAAAGGAGGAAAAGGACCACCTATTAAAGTGAAATCTTAGGAGTGATGGATTGGAGCTCGTTGAGGGGGAGCAGAGCGGCATGCACCCCAGGGGAGGCGGGGGAAAGACGGACCTGGGGGAGGTGGCGGTAAGGAGAAGGGGTGCACTAAATCCCCACTCACACCTCTGGCTGTGGGCAGAGTGGATGGAGACCTCCCATGCTGTCCAACTGTGAGGGATTTGATTGATTCAATCCTCTAAAGCGCTTTAAACTTTTGCCTGTTTTCACTCAAAATCTCTTGACTTTCATCTGCATAGTTTGGGTTGAAAAATGTGCAGCTACAAGACGCAGATCATGCATAAACCTCCGCCACTGACAGCTGCAGCGTAATGGTAGCTATTTCGGTAGTTTTAGCAAATACTTTGGATCAAAGTCAAGCAATACGTCAGTGCTGAGCAGATTCATTAACACTCATCTAAAACCAGGCGAGCGGAAGCAGAGCAAAATACTCTGATGTTATCTAGATTACAAGTCCATAACACACATGTGCATAAAGTAGAGACAGTTTTATTTCAGTATGAATTAAATAGAGTGGGTGAGTTAGATAAACCTTTGAAAATTAAATGCATTATTTTTTAATTGTGTTTTAATAATCCAGATATAATCAGATAGAATAGTTTTGTCACCTAAAAACACTTAATATGTACAGTAATGCTAATGCTACAAGCAGCTGTTTAGTCTTGTAAACTCATCTCTCTCTTTTTCTCCTTTTCAGACCAAACCAAATCTAATTGCAGTGATGTAACTCAAGGCTGTATTTTAGAACTGGCCTCTTTCCCCATAAAGTATAAATACAAGAGGAAATTTAAATAATTCATTCTGAAGCATAAAATCACTGCAATTTTACATCTATTTTTTTACAGTTCAGTAAAATAAATAGGTTTTTAAATGTTTCAAACAATGCTTCTAGCCTATTTGCTCATTGAGCAAATAAAAATGGAATTTGATGGTAAAATACTCCGATTTGGTTTGATGATTTGGTTTGATGACTTAATTATGCGTTAACAGTTTCAACAGCATTTATCTTCTTAACAACATAAAGAAAGAAAAATCTCAATTTATGCAGCTCTTACAGGGACAAAAACAGTTTTGCCAACTTTTCTATACAAACGTAATCTGAAGCCAAACATCCATCACTGACATGCAAGGAGGATGCTAAAGCAACTACATAAATTTAAATCCCGATGTCCAGTTTCAGGACAATGAATTCAAAAGGAGGCAAATGGAAAGCTGCAACCCTTGTGGTTTAACGCCTGATGTGTGGTGGAATTACTGCTGTAGTTTGCCTTTAACTGTCAGGAAATGACCCATAATCTGCAAGCGTTTGACTGCTGCAGCATTCCTGTGAAATGACACAAGCTGAGGTAGATTAGAGGTTGGGTAATTAGCTCATTAGTCAACATAAACACATGGCATGGCTCCCCATTTTCCACACCCTTCCCCCCTCTTTCCCCCCCTCCCACAGCTGGTGGCGAAAGTAGGCTTAAATGTTGTGAGCGACACACACACACACACACACACACACACACACACACACACACAGGAGCCAGGCCAATCTATCATTTATTCAGTTCTTCCCCTTTCTCTGTCTTCATCATCTCCTCTGTTCTGGTTTGCTCCAGACAGCCCACTCTTTCATATTGTAGCTGTGGGGGCTAAGGGCCACTTTTCATCAGCACCTCACAGCTTATCAGAGCACTTTATCAGCCTGGGGGAAAAAGATGTGGGTTAAGGCTCAGAAAACCAGCAGGCTGTCAGCAAACAAGTATTTGTAAGCTGGGACTCGGGAACACATGGCCCACTGATGAAGAGAAAAGCTTCAGGGGTCGTGTATTCCAGTGTGTGCTTCACAGACAGAGCATGCTTTGTGTGGCAAGGTGAGGTGGTCACACAGCCACATTTGTTGCTCAGGGGGAGAGGTACCAAACACTGCAGCCCGGGAAAGCCCTTCACACCTCTTGACTGAAGTTTTCTCCTTCACTTTATTTTCAGACCCCTCTGCTGACCAACTGCCGTCACACCCCAAGAGATCAGCATACAAAAGCCCTCTTTCATCATAACAAACTCAAAAGCTCGACAGGCTTTATCATGATGTTGAATGCGGAAACATTGCTATTCGTTGTTTCCACCTCTTTAATTAACTTCTGAGTTTAAAATAAATAAGCATTGTGCAGCTTCTCACTGTACAGGACCTTGTTAGGGGCTAGAATTCCTCACCTGCAGTTACACGAGACTAGAGTGGGCAATCAAAAAAAGAGAAATTGCTACCCTGGAGATCCATCGCAGCAATCCACCGATGGATCGCTGATCATTTTCTGGGCAATTTAAAGAGGAAAAACACATTGAGCCCTGCATTACGTTGAACTCACCCTTTAAAACAATGTCTGCATTCCTGATTGCGCAAACTTGCTTCAGGTGCAATGAAAATGCTCGCGTTTCCAAGTATCAGTGATGAGCCAGTGTGCAAGAAGGTGGACATTCCTTGAGTGGGCTGTCGCATTAATTTAGAGGTAACTAATTTTAGAGATAGAAGTAGTGAACTCAAATAAATGTCTATCATAATGTTTTCTTTGCTAACCTTTATCAATTCTTTCGGTGCACGTCAGAGCTTTATTTAAAATCTTTCAAAGCAGATTTACTATTTATAGTAAAGTTGTTCTCTGCAAATAAACTTGATTGCCAAGTTGATGAAACTGGTTCAAAGTGTTAATGTGAGGCTTTCACAAAATTCTGGTTTGCACATTAAGCATTTTCTGAAAAATGCCACTTGCACACATTTGATTCTAATTTTAAGAACAATAAAAATTATATAAACATACATTGAATACAGACAGATAAAATAATGGGAGTAGGTTGACCCGTGCAATTTTAAAATATCTTCATTAAAAAAAAAAAAAAAAAAAAAAAAAATATATATATATATATATAATGACACTAAATAAAACTATGCTGCAGCCCTTGGGCCTGAAGGTCTACATACAGTAATTACAGACAGCACTGGCCCTTACCATTGGAGTCAAGGGTCATGATACTTTAAGTGGAAAAATGATAACATGCATACTTCATGGAGAGGCTCTGAGCAGCAAAAGATAAAGAGGTTGGTACAAAAATAAAGTGAAAAAAACCTGGAGTCCAAGAACGTGATTTTGCAATTATTCAGATTTATTATATGGATCAGCTGTAATGAATGAACAACACTGATGCAATTCCATCAATACTGATATTAATAGAAAAAGTAAGAACAACAAACAGGCTGAGGGAGGAAGTTTCCACTGACAGTGATTAGTGAGGAAAAAGTGCCACACCTTGCTCTCTGGCATTATAACGAGGCCTTATCGGACTTGATGGATTACATTGACACTTTGGTTATCTTAATGACTCTGTCTATCTTCTCATCTCCACTCTCTTTCCTCTCCCTCCTTCCCCGCTCTTGGCCTTGCTCCTGCATCCTCCCACAGTTCAAAGATCCTGAGATGCTTTCATAGGAGTAGGTTTATTGCTGAAGTTGCAACAGAGCATGATTTAAGACCGTGTGAAGTTATCTTTTATTGACAGCCAGTGTCAACGGTGGTGATTGACTCACAACGTCTCTGTCTTGTTGTCTGAGCAACAAACCCGAGCCAAATAAAAACACACCTGCTGTGACTTGAGAAAATCAGTAAAATGAGTTGGTGTCATTCTTCTTAAAAATATTAATTACCCTCATCAAAGTTTTGCCTTAATTACTGACCGAGGTGTTGACAGGATGTGAAAATTTAGTTACTATGACGTCTCCATAATGTCTGGCCTGATCATCAGTTTTGAGCATTTGACATCATGGAGTCTCATTTCCTGGATTTTAGGAGGCGTCCTTCCTTCTTTGTTGTCATCTACTCCCTAACAACTGCTGCAAAACTACCACAACAGCGGCTTTAACTATCTGGACAAATGGCCTCCACTGCAGCCGTTTTGAGCACCTGTCGCAGAGACACAGTGCTGGAAAAGCAAAAACTGGGACTGGGACTCACCACCGACCTTGGCTTTGGAGGACAAATCTCAAAATTAGGCCCTAAGTCAGGAAAAACCTTGTCCTTGGTGTTGTGTTAATGTTTACTTACTAATGATCAACTACTGACAGAGAAAAAATACCATTTTCTTTAGGAACACAAAAAATATTATTTTAGTGATTTCCACAAAGAACAAACATGTTGTTCCAAATCAGGGAATCACCTTTTAACAAAAACAAATGCACATGTTGCTAAAAGGTGAAGGTGAAAATAATGTTAGGTATTACTTTTTGTATAATATAATAAACCGTGGCATTACTATAAAATACTGTAAAGTTTACACTGTAAACCAAGATGGAGACAGTTGACTGGGGTTTGAGCATGTGAGCAAGTGGAGTGTGTGCCCTGTAAAGATCTGGTGACCATTTTAGGCCATATTCCTGCCCCTTATTTCTCTTCAAGAGCGGGCAAGGTTGGAAACCTTTTCCCATGAAGTCCAATGTCTCAGACCACAGCCTAATTAAGTTCACATTTCATTTACCATTGGCTGTCTCACATTAACACCAGTCGGGGATAATGCAGGACAGAAATTGTCTCCTTTTTTTTCCTTTTTTTTAGCATCAGAGTGGGTAAATGTTGCATGGTCCAAGTACTCTGGTTGTAATGGTAGCTCTGTGTTCCGGGAATTCCAGGATAAAGAAAAAAAAAAATAACAAAACTGTGAGGTTTTCTGGGTAATAAATCCAACCTTCTATACTGCCGTACGAGAGAAAGAAGGAACATTTCTCTCTCTCTCTCTCTCTGTTTCTCTCCAGCTTTGTGTCTTTTTTCTCTATTTTCTGTCCTGGCAGGTTCCAGAGCCTCTTGTCCACGGAAAGCATACTCTGCACATTCTGTAGACAAGGGTCTTAAGGGAGGAAATAGAAAGGAAATTGTGCAGAATGTGTAAAAGAAAGTCTCTCCTCTGTTTCTTTGCCTTTTAGTGGTTCACCTAACACAATACAATTCACTCATGTGTAAACGATAGCCATATTTGTTTTAAAATCATCATTTTTTCACATTTATTTTCACTGAGTGTTGCAGGGGTCTCCAAGGTTTTAAAATTTGGTAAAGATTTAGAAATTGTGGTTATCTTTCCAGCCATTGGAAGATTTGTTGACCTTCCTGGGGGAGATTATTTGAGGGTTTGATCGCACTTGTGGAGTTTATAACTGACCTTGACCAGATTCTGTCACCTGCATGTGAAGTCAGGATGTGGTCAAAAACTAGAGTCGACTTCAAGTAAGTAAATCCAGATGACATTTTGTTTTTTTTCCCTGGCAGATTATTAAAACGATATTGATAAGCTTTTGTCAAACTGCGTCCTGTGTCCACTTTTATCATCTTTGTTTGTTAAATGAAAGACAGTATGGGCCCAGTGAGTTTGGAAGATGGCAGAGTTCAAAATGCTGCAACTTTGGATCAGGGGTTAATAAAGCAAAGACAGACAAAAACACTTCAAAGGACCCTCTGAGTAGATTTTGACGGCCGGGGGGCGGGGGCAGGGGGGCGTTCTCGCCGCAACAGACCGTGTTTGGGATTAAATGAAAAGAGACGTGTCACCGGAGGGAAACATGGTCAGGAATGTTGGATGTATCGAAAGAATATCACTGATAACTAAGAAGAGGATGGGGAGGTTGTAAACTTCACAGCTGGGGCCAAGGAGGGAAGAAGCCCCCTGCAGAGTGTGATTATTTGAACACAAAGCCTTTTCCAGTGTGTAGGTGACTGCATCCTGATGACAAAATCAAACAAACATGCTGCTACAGTTAATGAATCATGAACAAAGACGATGCTGTTTATAGACCTGTTTAAGTGGCATTAACACGGATGTCATAAGCTCAAAATGATGACGCAAAAGCATAGGATTATTGTCTTTAATGGCAATTATTAATGGTCTGGATGAAACAAAATCATAAAGAATGACAATGAAATGACATGTTTTGCCTGTTTCACTGCCTGTTAAGGAATAATCCTCATGTTGTCCCTTGACTCCATTTACCATGACAGCATATAAATGGTCCAGCTTACAGGTAGAAAACCTGGGCTCGGGGATCTTTCATAAAGATTCTTAAACAAAAACAACCCCATTAATATGAGCAAATCTGGGTACTGTGGTTGGATATTAAAGCAGAGGTGCTAAAATGGGGGAATCGGGGACAGGATGTGGGTCCCATCAAATTGGCTGGCAGCAGTCACAGCGGCTGCTCCACGAGCAACTAGGAGGAAACTCTTGTTGAGAAAAACCCGAGACAAACCAGCAACTGCAATACAACTCAAGTCATCTGGTTTATGCAGATGATTCTGTCATGGAAAAAAGAAGCTAGCAAAAACAGGACTTGATGTTTTGTACTGGGAATTGCTATGATTGGCAAAACTCAGAGAAAAGAATAGCAGGGGTTCAAATTTGCAAAAGAATTGCTGTGGTTGCGTCACCCTTTAACTGTGATGTACCTTTAACGGCCACTGAGAACCATTACTTGTCAGGATTTTCCACAATTTTTCAGCTATGGCCTCATCCTTTACATCTCAACACCAAATTCCTCTTGAGCGAATTTAGTATTTCTTTGTGAATTATTATATGCTCCAGACAACAGGGGTTATTGCTAATCTTGTTGATGTGAATTTGTCATTATTTAAACTCCCCACATCCCACTGGTACCATTATCTACAGTTGTCTCTCACAGTTACCCCGTCATCTGCCTCAAACAGGCTTTGTCAGTTCATTAGTCCAGCTGCAGCAGTAAAAAACGCCACTCGTCTACCCCTGAACGATGGCCGCTGACACTGGAAGCAAATCGGCAACTGTTAGGAGACAATCAAGGCTTTTCTCTCTTTTTTTTCTCCTCCTCATCTGACCTCAGCACATCGTTCACCTCTCTTTGCCAAGTTTAAGTACATGACTCAACATTGTGACAGCTCTGATAAATTATGTCTCCCTCTCCAAGTCCCAGTCTCTTGTTCTTGACAGTTTCACTCCCTCAGCTTCTCAGATGTGTGTTTTTCAGCTGCGAGGCCATTTAAAGGCCAGTGGTTTTAACAAGACAGTAATAAAGGTGAACATGTTCTTTTTAGTTTGCCTGTGTTCTCTCTGATCTAGGGTAGTGGATTAACCTTGTCGCTGGATGCCACAGACAAACACAGAAGCACAAAGCAGATTTCTGTTCAGTTGTTGGGTTTTCAGTTGCCTGGTAACGCATCTTAAAAGCACCATTGTACATGCATTATACTAAAATATAGTAATCCTACAATTTAGACTGTTCACAATATAAAAACCACCTGCCTGGGTCTGTGCCGCACCTAAAAAAATGCTCTAACCTGTCAGAACCACCAAGATTAACCTTGCATCATGTGGTTTCTGTGGGGAAAGTGGGGTTCGAGTTGCAGGAGCTCAGTTTCTAAAAGGTAGTTATGCACAGTACACGATGGCCTGTGTTCCCATTGTCACAGATTGGGACGAATGCCAAAATAACTTTGTGATTGCTTTGCCAGAAACGGTAGTGGAGTGTGGGTGGAGTAGACACACTTCTGTCCCATGAATATCAACAACACCCAATGGCTAGCACTTTGAAATGTGCTGTAGACTTTATAAAAAAATGGTGTGAAGGGTTTACAGCCATCTCAAAGCAGACGGGTCACTGTTAGCCTTCTTTTTTCTTTTTAGAGTCTAAAAACTGCCACATTAGGTTGTTTGCAGTTTCTTCATTGCTGATTGTGATGAGTGTGTGACTGAACACTGTGTGAGTTTTGGATGCATTCTTTTATTTTGTTGGATTTAAAGTAAGCTATGTGCTATTTCACTGCAACAGTATCATTATTATGAAGCCACACACGCCACAAGCAAAGACAGGGCCAAGGCATACTGTTTAAAGTGGAAATCTGGCTTTAGAGGACAGGTCAAAACACTGCACTCTCTTAGCTGACTCATAATGTATCTGGTTTGGGAATATCGTACTGTGCAATGACATCGGCATTGCTCGGTAAGACGCAATAGGTGGTGGTCTTTGTTAGAGCGTGAAAGCCAGAGTGTAATGTTTCCCGTCCACCAGACGATTGCATTTTAAGGGGAAGCTCTTAGTTATTCATTTCCCTTTTCATGTGGTTTTAATATTGTGGTAGTTCTGTTGGATGAGTTGGATGATGACTGTCACCTGATGAACATTAGTGTACTATCCTTTAGCTCCAAAATGGCCTAAGGGGGATATTTGGGTCTTTAAGTGCCTAATGTTTCTCTCTGCAGTTTGGCACTGAACTGGTGGTTTATAGTCAGCTCTTTTTGGCTTTTTGTGGGTAAAAACAATCATAATAATAGCCAGGGGGGTAATGAATACTAGACAGAACAATATCACCAGAAGAGAAACATCCATTCCTTTGTTACAACCAAGCAAGTTAATTTATAAAAACCCAGAATATTTAATAAAGCTCAAAAATGGATAGTGCAAATAATAATAAAGTTAAACAAAAAGTAAATTGGACACTCGGGCTTTATATTAAACCAGAAAAAGTCCCTGAAAAACTGCTTTTTTTCTTTAAGGTTGTAGCTTTAAAGGGACTTTACTGCAGATATCAAATGCAGCTCTTAGTCTGAGACGGATTGAACCTACAATACAGTTTTAAACACCGATTTATTTACTACTAGAGGATTCACTAATAAAATTCACTCAGATGTCCAGTGAACTAGGGATGGTGGAGGTGTTCAGCTGGGCCTTTATACAGCCCGCGTAATCAGGGGAATCTCTGCCAGATGTGCTGGGAGGCAGACAGGCAACAGGGCAGAGCAGCCCCAGCTGACGATGATCTATTAATTAGAGCAGGTCCTGACAGTTCTTTGAGAACTGAATGTAGGACCTCTAACATCATACTGCTGTCAAACTGTCATTTTTGTTAACATGCAAATATGTGAACATTTATATGCTTACTTTTGGTCACGTGGTGTCTTCAGGCATGGTCCTGCTCAAAATTTCTTCTGTTCTTCTGAAAAAGAAGTCTACAGAAAGCGAATAAAAATGTCACGCACAGAATATTCAGTAGATAAAACATACAAAATAATGGTAAAGGATGTGTGGGTTAGATTTTTTATGATGAAACATTCTAAATGAATAAAATCTAATTAGATCTCTGCAGGATAAGTTTTTCTTTATTTTTACACATGGCATTAACAGAAACTGCAGGGGGTCTAACGGACTTTGTGTGACCTCATAAAGATCACTGTTGAGCTTTCACAGTGAGAGGAGGAAATGTAACAATGCAACAATATGATTGTTTTGCACTTCCTCCGACATGAAAGTCACACAGAAAGAGACTAAATCTATTCTGAGCCATAAAAGGTGCGTGTCTCAGCTTATTTTAAACCTGTTTATTTCTGAAAGGGAATATTTGAAACATTTTTAGACTCGATGAAACGTGCAAAGGGCTTCAAACAGTCTAATTCTGTTGCTGCAGATGGCTCAAACACACACACACACACACACACACACACACACACGTTACAGCCGTTTTGTGCTGTAAAAAGAAGGAAAGCTATCTCACAACATCCGTCCTTGTGCTTTGCAACCATAAAGCGTCCATCAAAACACCTCCACCTGTGAGACGATCCAGCCTGTGATAATGGCTCTGATGCCCTTCATGCAGCCGTTCATCCTGTTTCGGTGGCCGTGGGCCAGATGAGAGCTTCCTCCCCTCACTCTTTCCTGTTCTTTAAAGACGGGCAGGTGAGGCAGACTAAAGCCTCTTGAGATAAGTGGATTATATAGGCTGGATCTTAAACCTTGCAGTGACCTGAACATGCCATCATGCACAGGCATAAGACAGGTATTTCACACCAAAGTTCTAAAGCAATTACAAAAACAGCATGTCAGTTTTAAACATGACTTGTTGACATCTATTATTACGATATGGTTTTAGGCATCTTTCATCAGAGGTCTGTGTATTTACACCACAAGCAGACAGGGTTTTAAATTAAAAGTCACAACCATGGAGTGGTGGTAAAGATGCAAGAAACCAGAACTATCATATCATGTGGTTTAGACACCTTATTAATTACTAATCATAAGGTGGCAAAAGGAATAAGCCCCTGCCTTCCCGCCATGGGCCAAAACTAAAGTCAGTATTTAACTCAGAAAGACTTTGTTATGTTTTACATAGTATTTGTTGATGTATGCCATTTTAAATTAGTTATTTGATGTCATAAATAAATGAAATCATAACTTGTGGCCAAAAAAAGACAGTATCAGCCCAGTCCCAGTGGTTTTACTTTGGAACAATGGGGTGATACATTTTTCTTTTATTTTTGTTACAAACAAATACACTCAGACAAACGGCAGTTGCAGGAGAAAGCACCCTAATAACAGGAATAAACCTTCAGCTGGACCAGACTGATATGGGAAGGCCCCTCTGCTGATGGCCAGAGAGGAACAGGCTCATACATGCATTAGTTAGAAATTTTTGGTAGTATTCTTTGGACAATATAAACAACTTTAATAAAAAGTGGAAGTGACCTCTGCCAAACTTTCACTATGAAAAATTTAGAACACTTATTGCCTGGCTTCTATAAGTATTTTTGCTGTCAGTAAGCTGTGATCCCCCATTGGCCGACTGAGAGCGATAAAGTGAGGAAAGCCAGGGCGTCTGCTGAGTGAAACATGCACAGACAGTAAGGCAGGAGTAATGTCTTCTACATCAAATTTGACAGAGCAAATTGAGCTCAATTCATACAAATTACTGTGGCTGAGCTGTAGTACAAGAAAACTGGTGCTGAACATCCAGACTGAGCTACTTCAGCTCTGTAACAAATAAAATGTAAAATGAAAATCCCCATGCAGGCATGTTTTTCTTGCTAAATAAAGATATTGGCAAGCAAAAAAGGAACAAGCACAGTCACAATCGGAGAATCTAGAGATTTGATTCTGCACAAAGTCACAGTTGAGGCACCAGACAGTTTGGCCTGTGGGTGGACTGAGAAGCGCAGTCGTGCCTTAGAGCTTATCAGTTTAGAAAATAGCAGTAATAGATTGGATATTACGTGTTTAGTACTCTCTGCGTAAATTTTTGGAAGGTGTGTGGGTGTGCAATAAAGTCAGATTTATTTAAAGAGATTTGAACAGAAAAATAGGTTCAACAGGGAATTTTTACATTTTTTTTTTCCTCACTCCAGTAACTGACTATTGAGAATCTGACCGGCTACACAATCAGTGCTAATACTGAACAAAAGTATTCTTACATGTGTGGGTGATATCTTGAAAACAAAGTTAACAGGGGCACGCAGGCCTGTACAAATTTGTCATTGCAACAGTTAAAAACATTCTTTTTTCCAATGAGGGAAAGTATGAAAGGCATGTACTCCGCCTCCCACACTTTATTTGCTATTCTGTATTCCCGCGGCACACATTAAAAGAAAGAAAATGAATGTGATATCTTTGTATGTCTCATTGTTCTCTGGTGGCTGAGGAGCCCTCATACTGTCACCCCCACTCCCTGTCCAGCCGCCGCAAACCCCCCGACTTTAAAAAAAAAAGGAAAAGTTTAAAGCCTTCCTCTCAGCTGGAATATGCCTTTGTACGCTGAATGTTCAAAGTATGACACTGTCACTAATCATCCATGTTACAACATCTTGAGCAGTAAGGGCTCTCGCTCTGACTCCGCCAAACCATTATGGTGCCACAGGTTTGATGGAGGAGTCCACTTTGATCTCCTCAGAGGAGAGCTATGGAGACATCTTTCAGCCTCCTTGTTCCTCTCCACACTCCCAGGCTCTCACTCCTCTCGCAAACCTCCCCCTCACTCCCCCTGGTGAGAGACTTTAAACAGTAGGCTTCAGGCTGTTTTTTTGGGGGGGCTGAGGGCCAAGGGGGTGAGCGAAGAATAATATCTTATACACCAGGGTCCGGACGGCTCCTCCAGCCCATCAAATGAGTAACAAATGCAGTTACACAGCCATAAAGAATAAAGGGGGGTGGTGAGGGGGGGAGAGAAGGACGAGGGGGCGACATTTTTCTGACATAGTTTTACAGCTCTGCTTATTACAAGGAGCAGCTTAAGGTCCCCCCTTCCCTCGCTATGCTTGCAGCATCCTTTATCAGTTATATCTGCATTCCTGCACGGACAGAGAGGTGCAGGGTGGAGAGATGAACTGTGTAAAAGAGCCGACGGAGAGAACGGGGTGCAACAAGAAGCACAGCAGAATCACCGTTCTGTGAAAAACCAGCATAAAACACACATGCACCCACACTCCCACACACACACAAACGCACACACACACACACACACACAGAGTCTCTCACTGTCCAGTGAGATGAAACTGATTAATTCACAGTCATCTCCTCAATCCTCTGAGGGCAGCAGGGAGGATGGTCGCACATCTCATCCACACTTAATTAAAGCGAGCCCACCCCCACCTGGCAACTCCTCACCTCTCACGCAGGCTCACCGCAGATTACCACAGCAGTAAATTGGCAAAGTTGAAATATGATCTTCAAGTAATTCACTAAATCTTTCATTGAAAACTCTAAAAGTGAGCAAAGGTCAGCCTCATTATAGAGTCTTCAAGTTTCATCCTTATTATCGTAACAATGTGTCGTTACAGGCTGTATTATGGTGGTGATGTGAGACGGGTCTATGACAAGCCCTCTGCAGACAACACTGCTGCACTCGTGTCGGCCCTAAACCAGCCAAACGAAAGTGACCTGAGGGACAGGACTGGTCACACCCGGAGCTCTTTTCCGTGGGCGTCTGTATATTTTAACTGCAGCTAAAATGGCATGATAAGAATCTGCTGATGAACCAGACAGCCATGAGAATAACAGCCTCCCTGCCCCTGTGGTATCTCCTCTCAACCATGAGTGGAAGGGGGCCTGGGACCTCTCACTCAGCCTCCCCCCAACTCATGCTCTCGTATGACGTGTGCTATCATCCCAAGGACGTCCTTTTACCTGTGAAATATGATTTCCTGGCTTGTTTCGTCTAATAGCTCTCTTGCTCCTCTCATAGTTGCCGTGGGACGTGTGGGTTACAGGCTCCTCTCTTTGCAACGCCCAGCCATCACCTTACTCAGGGTTACTTAATCTACAGTTAAATTTATTTTTAGGCATTTATAGCTGCATGGTAAACATAGGTGTCATTGCATGTGGTCATATTACCATATTTTTATTATATCATGTGGTTCCGAAAATTCAACTTCGGACAGACTTATTATATTTATTAGCTAAAATTAGCACTGACAAACAAAATGTCAGCTCAGTGAATTGTAACGTGGAAAGAGTACGGCCCTAAAAGTGAGCATTTTAATGGTCCCAGTCTGGGAAACAGGTCTGGTGGGAGAGCATTTATGAAAAGTCGTGAGTTCTTGCAGCCCAGCTGGGGCAAAAGTCACCTGCCTGCGGCCCCGGTGGTACTTTACAGTGTGTTGGGCTGAGGTCACACATATGACATCATTGTCTCCAGAAATGCTGGAGGTACAGTGCCACACTGTTGCCAGGCTTCACAACCCAGCACTGGAAATGACTTCATCATCTCGGTTTTCGCACCAGGCCTGTTTACCAGTTTCACCCAGAGGTGGATGGTCAGCGTAAAGCTAGTGGATTTAATTGCATCTTAGGACAGCAAAAGGACACATGTCGTACAAGTACATGTTGATTTTGTACTTGAAGTTTGTCTTTTCTTGTGTCTTTTAGCATTTTACAGCAATTTTTAGTTTACACAATTATTATTTTTATGATTGTTCATGTAATCAATGGATCACGCAATCAATTGATCTTTCAAGATTTATGTGGTTGTTGTTCAAAGAAAATCAAACCAAAAAAAAAAATGTTTATTTCTATGTTAATAATGTGCAGTAAATCGAAACAATTCTGGATATATAAAAATCAGGACGGATGTATAGTAACAAGCAACACCAAAATCTAAGAAAAGACTTAATAGAATATTATAAATATGACTGAAACCCCTAATTTTGATTTAGTTAGAGTTGGGCAGTCAGCCGGTATTTGCCGCGTTAGGGTGGCACAGCGAGGGCTGCTTGTTTGGTGGGTAAGAGGCTGTCCAACGCTAAATTCTGTACGTTTTCACTGAAAGAACACGGGAGTTCAGCGACAGAGCTGCTTGTTGTTTTCTGGCCAGAGGGTAGGCTTTAGGAGCTTGAGAACCAGGGTGGTCTTCCAGGCCTGCAGCAATATAGCCTGTGATTTACTCGCCAGCCAGTAACCGCCTCACAAATCCATTTGTATAACTCTGTACATTTTCTGTTGATAAAGTTAAATTCCATTCGATTTTTGTTGGCCGAGAGCCCATCGGCTGATGCTGACCTTCTGCAAGTATGTTTTGTGCAGTTGGACGTGGATCACGGAAGTGAGAACGCCATTGTTGAATTCTCATGACTGGCCACCGAGTTCCTCTCGTGACAGCTCCTGGGAACAGCTGCTGTGTGTTTTCCAAGATTTCATTCCCTTTGAAATGCCATATTTTAATATTTTGTTTTCTTTCAAAGAGCGAATGTGTTTAGAGTTATTTAATCAAGAAAATAATCAGTGTGAGACAGATAAGTCGTTTGAAAGGCAATCTCAAATTTTGATCCAATGACCTGTATTACAACACTTGCAAGCAATAGACAAACACACACACACACATACAGTATACACACCCACTTTTAACCGCCCAGTGGGGACGTGTTTTTCTTGTTCATTTGAAGCTGAAATATTTTAGCTGCATGAGTCCTCTTATGAAGCTCTGCCAAGCAAGAGTACAGAGCTGCTGAGACCCTCAGACAACTTCAAAATTCCCCGAATTCATCATAGCCCAAACACTTTTGTTCCAAATAGCGTTGCTGAACACAGAACCAAGAGGTCGAATGAAATTATGCTTGGTTTGTGTGCGTGTGTGTGTGTGTGTGTGTGTGTGTGTGTGTGTGTGTGTGTGTGTGTGTGTGTGTGTGTGTGTGTGTGTGTGTGTGTGTGGAGGGGAATCTCAGGCCATTTTAGCAAATGGATTATTGCTTCCAGAATGCTGCTGAGTAGTGTGGTGTAACTGCAGCAATGAAAAGACAACAACATGGGCACTGTGGTTTATTTTAGGTTTACACTAGTTCTGTCACCCTGCTGCTACCAATACAGAAGAAAAATGTCTGCAAATAATCTCTGACACATATGGCTTGGCTTTATGGCTAACAAAGTAAACTTACACATTCAGAGTGGTGACCAGCAGGTGGCAGCCACTCTGGTGATATGTGGATTTCTGTTATTTCTTATTAATTTGTAAAGGCTTTGACAAGGTTCCTTTATCTGTAACCATTTTAATTTAAGAAAAGCAACAAATGAACTGAACTGAACAGCGCTAAAGGGTCCACCCATAAATGAAGTTTTGTGCTTCTTAGCAGACAGCTTCACATACTAAACTGTATACATCTTTGGCCATCAAAATCAGGATATACTAATCCTTGTTAATCCTAAAATAGCCCTCTGGTGCCAAGTCTTCAATTGGTGGGTTCCTTAAGTTGTGTTTGTATATGTAATTTGGCATGAAAGAAGCTTTTTTGGAGTACTTAATATAAGAAAGGCTCTTGATAGAAATCCTGTAATCCATTTTAAGAAATTAGACAGGCGGAAAATCAAGTGTAACTCATACTTCTACAGGAGGCTGATTAATTATTGGTATTAGGTAGCAGCCTCTCTCAAAACTCCTAGACATATTTATAATACCCAGTTTGTTTTCTGTAATTTTAGTGTTTTATATAATTCAATAAAATTTTGGCTGTTACCAAGGCATGCAATTAAGGTCAATATTTTTTTTTTTCTTTTTCTCTGGCAAATGAGAGATGTCTTCTTACCGATGTACTTTGAATGAGTAAAAACAGTAAAACGATCTTAAATGAAATTTGAGATGCATTTTAATTGTTGCTCAACAAAGCCCAGGCTGTAAAGCAAACATGTCCTATGTTAATAGGTATTCAAAACACAAATCTTTCCCTGCAGATCTGACTCAAATCTAACATCTGGAGTATTGCTGGTGGGCATAGATAAAAGAACATTTTCATTCTGGCTTTAATTCATTGATACCATGATCAGTTGTCCATTATTTTTGTTATTCTGAGCAATGACAACTTTGAATTGTCAACTGAGGAACCGAATGGGTTCAGGCTGAAATAGAACTTGTCTTTTTTTTTTTTCTTTCATTTAGATTTACTCAAAAGTGCTTTTCTCAGCATTGGCCTGTCTCACTGGGCTTCCTGTCCCTCAGGTCTTCCAGTCATGTTGTTATTAGGCCCACCAAACGGCCCCGGTTCACCGGTGGTCTCTCCTAATAACTGCCACTGATGGATGGCTCTTGCTGCTTGTGGCCTTGGGCTTTCTCCAAACGTCCAGCAAGGAGACCGAGCACACTTCACAGCAACGCACACAGGAGAACGCCTAACTGCTGTAACACGAGCACAGAATGAAATAGATTGTAATTACTTAAAACACATCTAATTAAGGAAAAATATTGTTGGGCCACCAGGTGCTTTAGAATACCAGGGTTGGTTTCCGTAACTGCACTGCTGCTGAGGGATGACGAGGAGGAAAAGGTAATCTGATCTGCAGAGGTAATCTGGATAAGTAAAGACATGTTTATACCACAAATGAGCTCTGAAAACTCTGCAATGCACTTTGCTGAATTCAAGATTTGGAGTTATAATGAGGTGTATATGCTTCTTAAAAGTAAATTACACGATTCCTCAAGCATGTAAAACTGACCCAAACAGAAATCGGATCTCAGTAATGTTGAAGTGAGCAGACCAAATATGCTGCAGAAGAATGTAAGGCAGATTAAAACGATAAAGGAAAGGACTTTTTAACTGGCTTTTTTTTTTTTCTTCCTAGAACATTAGCAAACTCAAGGAACATTAAAAATGTATGCTCACAGAATAGTTGGTTGCTACAGTTATGGCACCAAAAGAAATAAAACTACACAGAACCATGTTGAAAATGATGTGCAGTTAATGTGGCATGAAGGAAGGGTTGAATCTTTGTAACAGTTATCAAAGTTTCTGGTGGTGGGACCCAAGACATTTTTATGTAAACTGTAACAAAATGTGATGCAGGATTCATAAACATTGTAATCGTACAGTATGCTAATAAGTTAATCTGGTAGTAAAACCAGACAACCAAATTTTATCCTTTTTTATGGACTAGACTCCAAAGCTTGACACAAATATGCACGGATTAATCTGTGTTAGGCCATCGTACAATTTGAAGGAAAGGAATGATTATTGGCCAGTTTGATGGTTGTTAGACTAATGTTTAGTTCGCAAGTCCAAGCAGTCTGAAAATATTTGCTCCATTATCGTCATGGTGTCATGATAAATTTCATCAAGAGTTTAAAAAAAAGAAAAGGGAAAACAATATCCAATAAAATTCCACCAAAAGTTCATTTATGGCTGGGTTTGCTGCCAGCATTTGGCCCACCCTCCAACATTCCAAATCAGGATAGTTAAAAAAACGGCTCCTTCACCCTTAAAGCGCTCCCTGTTCATGAGGCACATTCTTCGTCATATCTAAGATTAAAGTTCATGTCTATGAAAGGAAGGCTTGCTCAAATATATATATTTTAGTGGGTGGTAGGACGAATTCTCCATTTCCCGTGGGTGTACTGAAAGTAGCCGTCTCCAGTCAATCTGAGGGAAGCGGATGAGGGGGTTGGGGGGGATGCATCTGTGGTACTCAAAAGACCCAACTTCGACCTCACAAACAGCTCGGGTTCATTCCACTCTTGGCAAGAGCTTCAACTGTGTTGCTCCGGTTCCTCTCTGGCAACCGTGAAATGTTAGGGGGAGAATTTGGGACAACATGAGCCCTGCCAGCTTTTAGACTAAATTTATAACACAGCAACTCAGGTTGTGGCCACTGGACTGACCTCTTAGTTTCTGACAGACCATATTAGATAATCACTTTAGGGTGGCACTGCAGCAGAAACTGGAAGATTTTTTTTTTTTTAAACAAGGATTAACATTGTTTTGTTTGTTTCTCTGGTTTCATTGTTGACTTTAAGTCTGAATCATGCAGCATGAGCAGGAAATGGCATTTGTCAGGTGGCAGGACTAATAGTTAAATCCCATGTCTTCGGAAACATGACCCCTTATTTTAAATTAGTAGTATAAGAAAACCTCGTGTAACTTAAAAGTAGAACACATCCTTGGGGAAATCCATTATTCTTCTTGGTCAGAATTTAATTGTTATTGCTGTCTTAGCTTGTAAATAATAAAAAAAAATATTTTTTCTGAGTAGATGAGTTTAATAATGTATTAGTAATATTCCCATTTTATTTTGTCCTTAGTTTCAATACTTCAATCACACATCACATCACTTCATATATAAATTTGTATACTGATTAAAATCACACCTAATATAGGCAAATTATAGTGATAAACTTCTTCTTTTTTTTCATAATTTACCACAGAGACAAACATACGAAAGGCAGCTTTCACATTCCACAGCCAGCAAACATTTGTGGCTACTTGATACGTGTGTCAGATAACAAAAGGAGCATCTTTTTTTACATTCTCCTCCTGTCGTCCAGCCGGGAGGAGTGGAGGGAGGAGGGATACTCTTTCCTGTCTTCTGCTGAGTTCAGATGACCGTCATGATTAAGTCAAATGAGCAGGGGAGGATTTACAGTCCCCCTGTGAGGGGAGATAAGGCGAGAGGAGTCACTCTGACTGACAGTACATGTCTGGGAGGGAACATAACCCACCTGATGGAAACGCGTTTTCAGGTCTCATA
>CAAE01014556.1:1068300-1084552 GCA_000180735.1 Tetraodon nigroviridis
GAATTCTTACATTAACTTGGTTCTAACCAAGATGAAGTTGATAAAAAGCTTTAGAGATTTCAAATTCAGATAATTTAACAAGTTAATAACCAAATACAAAGATGCATTTATAAGTTTTTTTTACAAATGTTTTTGTTTTATTATAGCAGTCAGGGAAAGTGTAACCAGATCCAGCATTACATCTGTGAATGTGTCAGAGCACATTACATTAAACTGAAACACAAAAAAGAATTGTCTTTTAAAACAATAGCATTAAATACAGAATTATTGATTTTTGAATCTAAAAGTAATAAAGGAAATTGATGGTAATGACAAAACTTTCTTGACCACAGTTTGCGTTTATTTGGGCTGCCACAAAAAGTGAAACATAGCTTGCACCAATTTTGCTGAAATGTAGAAAACATAATTTTGGCTGAACCTTGACCCATTCTGCCTCTGTAACTATTAACAGATCTGTGAGCTGCAGTAGAGTCCATTTTGAACAGACTGGTTAATAGAAACTTCTGTTGTTACAAAAGAACAGTCAGGCTAGAATTAAATGTTGACCTTAGATATAAAACATCCCATATGTAAAGATAAAGCAAAGAAATGGTATCTCTTTGCCTCAATCAAATGAGGAAGTTTGGTCAGCTGATGTTTGCCTTTTAGTAAAATAACTTGAAATGTTATGAACAAATTTAAATGGTGCTTTCAGGAAATGCTGATAATAGGCCAGGAAGGCTTGAAGGTCAATGCTCTTTGAGTGCTTTTCAAGTCTGGCATGAAAAATGGTTTCGCCTTACCAAATCTCTCCCAAATTTATTAGCAAGAACAGTCCTCAGGTAAACTGAGGCCACAGAGCCAGCAGCTACTCACTGGCCAACAAGGACAGACAGTAGCATAAAAACCACCCCATTAAAAGGAAGGTAAATATTGACAGAGGGTTTAGTCTTGGCTCAGTGGAAGTAAAAATTAAATGTCGCATTAATAAACTTTCTCTTCTGCCCTGAGAAATGTCAGTATTAACCAATTCTGTTAATTGCTATCAGGCTGAAAAAAAATCACAGTTGTCCTGGCGTCTTCTCTCGTCTAGTCTCCTCTACCTCGTAATTCCACAGATGATTTGAGAACAGTTGACCCTCATCTCTGGCTGATTATTTTGCTACGCCTTCACTCAACATTTCCCCTTTCTCTCACCCCTAAACTGTCCACCTCCCTCTCCCCAGAAGACCACGATTCACTGGTCAGATTTATGGCAAAATGTGTGTGTTCCACCATATTTATGAAATTCTCCATGTGTCATCCTCCAGCTCCCCTACACAGGGCTTTGAACCTATCTGAAAGCACATGAGTGCACATAAATCCAGCATGGCTGATGTTGGGGAGGAGACCTTCTTTATAAAGGAGCCTAATTGCTGAACTTTGCCACAGCTGAGTTTGCTGAGCTGAATCATTTGTCAAAATTCCTGTCTCTGTGTAATAAATTACCAGACACAGACTGCCAGTTAACAGCTTAGATAAAAATGAGCCCCTTTTGTGTCCCTCTGGTGACGATGTCACTCCTTATTAGGCTTTAACTAGGACAAGGTTGCTTGACAACTGACCTGTTTTGACAGTTTTACACCAACCGATTTAAGTCATTTTGTGCTGGCAGAGTCGAACAATCATGGAACACAGCTCTAAATCTATCATTGTCAACATGGTCAAAGTGTAAGATGCATTGTGTAAATGACATTTTTTTTCCTTTGGGTAAAAATCAAATTAAATCTGGAACGTTTGTTGTAATGTCATAACCACCACCTGGTTTGTGTGATTGTGGACTGAGCTGTCAGAGAGAATTGTGGGAAAATGTGACGGTGCCATCCCATCAGAAGCCAGGGAGCGTGTTTGCTTTGACTTGGAGTTCTCCTTGCACTTGGACTGACCTCCCTTCGCTCAGTAACAGCACGGCTCATTTTCAGTCAGCTCCATGAACTTTCCAGTAATATCAAATCACAGCACCTTTCCAGAACTAGTGATAAGTCAGTGAAATTATGTGAGTATACTGTGTGCCATAGTGTAATTAAACGATGAATTGTATAAAATAATGCCATTTTCTTGTTTAGCCACTTGAAAACCCTGAGCTGTGTTTTATATGTTTCTCCTATAATGTTATAGATTCCCAGCACATCTGCACCCTGATCCAAAGGTTTCCAGGATTTTTAGGCACATCAAACTGATGGATGCGATCCTCCACCCTGCTTTCTCCTGAGTGAAACACTTTGTTCTCTAAGCTCAAAATAGCAGACGGTGCTCTCAGCTATTAGGAAAAGGAGCAAACACAGGTGTGGAGCCTCAACCACCAGTGCCTCTGCCGCCGTCAACTACATAAAGCGACTCTTGTCCCTGGGAGCCTGACCGGGAAGACCAAATCCGAGCCAGGCTTTGAACTGCGAAGAGCGCTGGGCCTGTTTGCTGCCAGAGCTAAAAGAGACCTTTTAAAGGTGTGGAAATGAAAAGTCCCACATCAATCATGCATTTCCACTCCTGAGTTATTTAGCTGTCACTGACTGCGTTCTGACTCCTGTGGCCTTCTGTGTTATTCTGCACATGTTTGTGTGGTCTCATTTTCAGGGTCTTTATCTATCTATTATTTTCAGAGGCAATTATCAGATTAGAGGTGGACGTTTTGTTTTTTTAACCAGTGACAAATGTTGTTGGCGTTACCTTATATTTATTCTTTTATTTTTCAAGAGGGTGCCATTTCAAGGTTCAGCAACAAAGCAATGTGTTCTTCATAGCTTTGGATAAAAGAGGGCCGTGAATCAGGTGGGAGTGGGGGCGACAGAGAGCAGATCTCGGTGGTGTCTGCCTCGGACAATGAGTGCTCTGTTTGGTCGCCGTGATTCTGCCCGTGCAGATCAAGCGGCTCTGTTTAATTCCAGGGTCTTGGCCTTTCTCCTGTCGCTCAGCTTTTTCACCCCCCAGCATGCTCTTTGCATTTTTTTGGCACCTAGATCTGCCCTGCAACATGGCTCTTAGCAGGCTGCAGAGCTATGTAACCATCCTTCTGGATCACAGCTGTTAACATCTTATAAAAATATAAAATCAGCATTTCTTTTAAAAGTTGACTTTTTCTACCAATTAAGTCAACATTAAACATGTGCTGAACTGTTATAAGAACATTATTTTTTGATAATTTTTCTTTACATGCCTTTAATTCATGTTTTTAAATAATATTGGCAATTTCTTAATTTACAAATGGAAAACAAAGCAGAAATCTATTTCTGCAGTCAAATAATGACAGCGGATTCTCTGTCTTAGTTTCTTCTTCGCAGAGCCAACAGCTCTGGATAGCTGCGTGTGGCCCACACAGGAAATTAAGAAACCTCTGCAGCTTGAAGCATATTTGTGTCTGAATTATCTCAGGATGGTGGATTTAAATGAAAGTGAAGCAGGGTTCAGTGTGGTTCATTCCTGACACGTGTGGTTAGGAACAAGTTTAGGTTTAGGTGTCTTAAACCTGATACAGAAAATGAGTTTTAAAACTGCAGCTACCTATTTAACAAAGCATAGTTGCTGTTAAGGGTGCCTTCCTAGATATATATTTTGAAAATAATAAGCACATTTTTATTTGTTTATCTGGATTATGACAAAAAATAAAGTCACTTCAAAGACACTTACTTGTCCCTGAGTGAGTGTATGGGTGTGTAAAGGCTTATTTATTTTGAGAAGCACAAGCAGCACAGTAGAAGTCCGATCCTGGAAGTCTTGATCCAGTCGCTGCAGCAGATACAGCGCTCCTCAGATTGAAGATCATCCATCCTTTGTGAACAGGATTTACACAGATGGTTCTTATATCACTGGATTAGAGAGAGTATTTGCTCAGCATGTGAAAAAAACGAAAGGGCCACTGAATTTATTATGTCTTAATTTAGCAGACCTACAACGATGTATATTTGTGTGCAGATTTCCAAACCTGGATTTCTTCTTGTTTTAGAAGAAAGGCTGCATTGTTAGGATGAAAAATGTAGTTGTTTTTAGGTGGATTTGGATGACTGGACATAGACTTTATTTCTTTTTATATATAAAATACTGCCATCATACATGAATTCACAATATATTGCATTATGTTACATTTGCATGTAGTATTTAAGGTAATCATATCCTTAAACTAATGTGATTTAAAAACTATTAAAGAGCAGTATAAACACTTTTTTTAAGCTTCTTGAAAATAAGTTTTGTTTTTTTTTTCATCTATATGAGGAAGTGCAAATGCTGTCTTTATTCTTTAGGTATGTTTTACATTAATTAGCATGTGGTAAATATGTTTCTAACAAATTATTTTTAAAGTTATAATTGTGAAATATTTAAACTGTTATCTTTAAAAATGCTGTATGATTTACTTTGATGTGCTTATCTAAAATGTTTACTCTGAAATTGTCATCATATGATTTTGATTAGTTTAGTCATCCTAATGCACAAATGCAAGCTACCATTACAGAGTCCAAGTTGAAACAATGTGTATAATGTCTAGATTCTTTATGGCAAAGTGTCGGGAGTGCTGTCCAGACTCTGTGTGCCCTCGAAGGTGAGCTCTCTCTCCAGCAGGCAGAGGGGACCATGGGAAAGCTCACATACCGATTAATCACAGCTAATGAGCTGGAACAGTGTAGCTGGAGCTGCCTTCCATGACCATCTAACCTCATACTCTTCTGCACACACACACACACACACACACACACACACACACACACACACACACACACCCATATGTACAGTTTAATACCAGTTGCAGATATGTGTATTATGTAAAGGGTATGGATTTAAAATTACACAGCTGTAAAATGTGCTAAAGGCAGCATAAAAGTATTTTTTTAATTGCTGATTTAGTGTCATTATTTAGTTGTGAATCAAATAATACATTTACAATAGGAGTGTTACATTTTAGAAAAAGTGGTAGAGAGATCCAGTTTTTCCAGTGCCAGAATTCTTTCCTCAATAATTAGAAATGCGTCCGTGTATTTCACAATTGCTGGCATTGGTGTGACCCCTGCAACAAATGAAACATAAGTTCAAACAAACAAGAGCAGAGCGATGAGAGAGAAAAAAAAAAAAACAGCAGAAAAAGTTGATCTCATACAGACAGTGATGAATGATAGTTTGAAAATACACTCCCAATATACTTTTTTAAAGGCTCAAAAAAGAGCAACTGGCAAGAAATAAATATCACAATGTATTTAATTTTTTGAAATCCATTCACCCTAAATGCTTTTATGACATAAAAAGAAATGTAAAGAGGTTTAAGCACAAAAGACGTAAAAGATAATCTTCTCTAAGGGCCTACAAGCATGGCACAGCTGTTATTATTTTATGTTACAAACGGCGAGCCATACATAATGTGGTTTCTCCACTCCTCTCAGGCTACTGAGGAAGCTACAGCTGTAGGCCTCTTACTGTAACGCTGATCCTCGCAGCACATATATCTTAGCTGACGCTCGTGAGTGCACATTTCAGTTATCATTCCAGGAGGCACATATATCTTTACCCGTCTGGGCTCACAGCATCCCCTGTCCTTCTACCTCAGCAGAAGATGTAACAGACGCACCGTTGACTGTGAATCTCGGCGTCTGGGAAATAGGTCCATTTGTTGTGTGATTAGGTTCGCTGTGGTTCGAGGGTCAACAGGGTGTGGTAATCTGCAAATTACATAGAGAAACTCAGCTGTAAACCTGACTGTTGGACATCAGTAAAAGTACTGAGATGGGTGTGGCCTTACAACGCTGAGAAACTTAATTACACCTCACCTCAGTCTGAGATTACTCCTTTAAATCATAGTCTGATGCCCGTATATTAAAGTGGCCCAGAAGAAAGTCTAAGTTCTATATTGAATAAGGAATCTGAGCCTGAGAAATGAATTCTTCAGCAGCATAAAAGAACTTATAGATACACACACACACACACACACACACACACACACACTTTTGAATCCTTTAAAGACAAACACCTGTTGCAGGTAAAAGCACCCGACTGATGTTTGAGTGGGTTCCCTGTGCCTGAAACTTGTGGTATGGATGTAGGTGTATGTCATTAAGGTAAAGGCTAAACCAAATCTACCAACTGCTGTTGCCTGAATATTTGCAAAAACATCCCAAATGCATATTTTAAAATACTCTTTGGTTAATTTAAAGTGGTGTGAAGTTAAAATTATTGTTAAATACACTGAATTTCCTGCCACTGATTCCTAATATTTAATGAGTTAATAGAACCATGGCGTATCTATGTTCCCCAACCAAATATGACATGTTTGCACCCCCATAGTTTCAGATGTCACACAGGTGTAATATGTCAGCATCTTCCAAACTTAACGTTATTCACATTGTCTAATTTACCTACTAACATTTGTTTATTTACGTTGCGTGTCATATTCAAATGTATTTAAATTCTGAACAGTTTCCTTAACTGCTATATTTATATATAAATTTCCTCGTGGCTTTTAGAAACCCACAGCTGACTGCATATACTAGCACTGGTACTGATTTTATTTTATTTTATTTTAAACAATAACTGTAGCCTGAACAAGCTGCTTGCTGGCCTGTGGGACAGACTCACACGACTACATACTTTTTAAATCAACCCGGACTGTTACATTAGTGTGGGAAGAGAGGAGGGTGGGGTGACCTCACTGGTGTGTTTCTAATATCTCCCTTAGAATCCCTGCGGGCAGAATCATCTTGTGTGTTCCAGGGTGGACTCCGGTGTTGTTATATTTAACAGGTTCCCAGAGCAGAGCAGCGAGAAGAAAGAAGAGAAAAAGAAAGGACAGAAAACTGGGATGGAGAGATGACTACTGAGCATCTGCCCAGCCGGGAAGGAGGAACACCTTCTGTGCGCAAGGCTTTGGGTACAATTCTCGCTCTCCTTTTTTATTCTCTTGGTGGGAGGAGAGATGTAGGTAATGAAGCTTAAGTGAGCCTGGTGTCTGGTAATGTAATATACACAGAGCCCTTGTCAGGTCTGGATCCAATAATGTGTCATTTACCACGTCTGGAACAGATTGGCCCAGATGATCGGAGTGAACCTTTGCCCGGGTGAAGAGTACTCAGCATCTCTTGGCCTAGAGGCCTTACACACAGGTCACTGCCTCACCCATTTTTCCTTGCAATTTTTCTTCCCCAAACACATCTCTTGTTGTAAAATAATTCTGGCTCCAATTGTCTTTGCTTGTTTTTAGTCACTGAACTCTTGTATTTGTTTTTGCTGATGACTCAAATTATTACAAATTGATTGAAATGTGTAAATGTCCCCCCCCTCTCCCCCTCTCAACACTCAACTCCAATGTGGTGGAAATCAGTTGGCATTGAGTATGAGATCATGTTTCTAATGACTGGTAGTGGACTGTGCTGTAGAAAAGCAACTTATCAGCAAATTGCGGCTGAAGTAGAGTGCATGTGCTCATAGTGGTAATTAAAAAAGAAGGGGCCAATGGACTTGCAGAAGAGCAACAAGCAAAGCGCTACAAGAGCATGTGTGCAAGTTTACTACTAGGTCCCCAGTCACCCGGGTCTTGGGCTCAGCCCTGGCCCACACAAAGAGAAGGAGGTCCATGAAAGTCTACAGCTGTGGATGCTGAGCAGAGATGTCCAAGATGGAAAAGTCAAGGAGTGAACATTTCAATCTTTTCTTGTTGTACACATTTTAATATAATAATAAGAAATGTGAAAATAAAGGAGAGAAATGTTTTGCTGCTAACAGAAAATTTAAGACAGTAAAAAATGTGATGAAAGAAAAGGTTTCTGTCTTTTAAATTCACACTTCACACTTCCTCAAAATGTGCTGTATCCAACCGGGCCGGAGATCCTTCTGGATGCTTCTCAGGAGTATTGTAGGTCACCTCTGCAGCACAGTCTCTGATTTTAGTACTGTTAATAAATATTATGTACTTTTTACAGTGATTGTTCAGACAGGACTGTTTCTTTTTTTCACACCTCTTTTTCTATACACAGTTTCACATGTTTGCACGTGGCACTGCAACTGCAGAGCTGCATGGTTTAGTTCCGCTCTTCCCGGCATAAATGATTAAGCAGAGGACAGTGAAATTCCTATAAGACAGATTTAGAACTGTTAAATTCCACCTTATTATCCTGAATTACTATGCGGCCACGTCTGACCTGCTGATTTTTGGAGCAAATCCACTAAAACTTCTACTTCAAAAAAAGTTTGGAATCTCTGGATAACATGAAAATCTGACTGGAGTTATACCTTATGTAATTAGCTTTCAAGATTACCAATAAATGCAAAGGCAATATTAGTAAAAATTGTATTCAAATGTGAATGTATGTCATTCATAAAGGAAAACTCCAGCATGCTGACAACACAGAGGCTATGGCCAGTCCACAGCTGGCTCTCATTACGTTCCCATACAGTAGCCATTCTTTTCCACCTACAGCCTCCTAACCCCTTTGTTTGCTGATGCTTATTAGAAATGTAACATACCAGGAGTTCCATGGTCCTGGGGATTTTTACATATTGGTGCGTTACAGGTGCTCTTTTTAAAGTCCGTCCTGTGCTGGTCAACAAAGGGCTGTTTGACATACAATCTGTGTTTTCACGTGTTTCTTTATTTTGTTGTATTGTAGTCACGCAAGTGAAAGTTATTTAGATAAGTTTCTCTCACCAGTCCATCACAGGACACATGCATCATTCACACCTGGGGGAATTTAAAGTTGTGCACATTCAATGTTTTTGGTCAGTGGGAGGAAACCAGAATCACCTGGAGAAACCCACACAGGAAAGGGAAGAACATGCAAACTCTATATTGAGTTACTCAGAGCTGAACCCAGAGCCTTCCTGATGTGTTACCTCTTCTTTCGCTCCTTAAGATTAGTAATGGCAATAATAGTACAAGTGAAATTTTCACCTGTCTTTATGCATAACATTTAAAATTACATTTGTTGAAATGATTATAATTAGTTTGTTTTTTCATGTTTGTTGTAAATATTAGTCGTCTAATGTAATTGTCATTTGTAATTTTTTCCCTGTGACATAAGTGTGATAAAAGCTTTGGTCAGTGAAGAATCGTGAGAGTTCACTCATTGTAAAGATTGTATGTGAATGGTTTTCCAGAGCTGCCACTTGATGGATCCTGACTGGTACCTGGTGTGTCTGCTGCCCATCTGTCAACACCAGATACCCTGAGCATGAGCTTGTGCGCTGGCAGACTGTTATGCCCTGGATCTGCTGCAGTCGCCATGTGTTCACGCTGCTGCCCAGAATGCATAACGAGGTCCTGAGTGACTCCTGACTCGGCGCAAGCACTGACAGACTCAAGAAAGCCCTGTCGTCCAAGTTATACAACACGTGACCCAAAGGTGATAAGTTCACAGACTGACGTCTGGGCTGTAATCCGGGGTTCTGACAATGTCAGTGTTTTGTCTTTGCATGCGTCTTCAAGTTTCATGGGCTCTCCTACATAAGTGTCCCTCCCCTGCTCATGTCTGGACTCCTCACTTTGTCTCCACATTCAGCTACACCTCTCAGGTTACCCGGCACCACACCTCCTGGTTGTTATCCCCCTAGTCGCTCTCCTTTGACTTCATCCCAGCTCTCCCATGCTGAGGGGGGACACCCAATGCCTTTAATGTAGCCTTGCCCTCATGTCCACCTCCCAATCGCTGATCTGGGAGCACAGGCTCCCAGTTCCAGCCTGGGTGATTGATAGCCGGGATGCACCCTCCTCACACCCACCATGCTGCAAACCGATCGAGGAGGACAGCATAGCGTTTCATAAGATCATCTGTGTGGCGCCCAGGAGCTGCACCGCTCCTGTCTCGTTCTGCATGACTCCCTGGGGGAGACAAAGCATGTGTGTCTGACCTCCCTTTACCCAGCCTGCAACCAAATCTGCACATAACCCTCCAACACCCTCACTGTATCACAACTGTTTCCATGTTCAATCCCTCTGCTCAGTTCAGAAATTGACATACTGCGCTTTATACAAAGATTTTTCTGGTCATATTTATGTTTCAGGCATTTTAAAGATAGATAATGTTTATTATAGGTCAGTCCTACAGAAACAGCCAAAAAATTAGACAGCTAATAAGAAACATAGACCAGATAAACAAAAATAGCATGAAATGTTTTCTGTTAAAATATTCCTGACCATGCTTCAGCTTGCCCAGCCTGCCTATGGGAGGCCAAGAAAGACTCTTATCTATCATTCCAAGTGGGAGGAAATCTGAGAACACAAATCATTTACCTTTCCAACCAAAGTTGCACCTGTTGGGGCAGTGCTGGAGATGAGGTGGAGTAGATCCAGATCAATTATTCTTCTGATCTCTCTTTCTCTCTCTGTCTGTCTCTCTCTTTCTCTTTCTGCCTGCTAGGGGATAAACACTCGTCAGCTCACACAAACAAGGTGAATTACGGCATTTGGTGTAACTTTATGACCAAATGTTACAAGAAGTTTCTGTCAGGTGTTTGACTCTGAATGTCGTCACTCCATCAATATTATTCCAGGATTCTTATTCTGAACAAATATTACAGTTTCCTTCTTTGCCACAGGCTGGTTTCTGTGAGGGCACCGGCAAAGGAGCCACATGACCCAAACTGAAACAAGATCATTCCGGCAAGAATAGAACAACGTAAAACACAGTTTATGAAACCCGCCTGACAACCAATCAAATATCTTGGCCAGTTGTTCGTGAGGTGACCAAGGAGCATGCGGCAAGACTGAGAATGGGACGTAAATCATGCACGAGGACACTGCAGTTGCTGCCTGTGTCCGCATGTGGTAAAGCCATTGAGATTTTTGCCATAGCTTCTTTTGAGAGCTTGGCTGTTAAATGTGCTGCTGCTATTATTCTGTTTACTCTTGGGTTTTGTAAATGTGTCTCTCAGTGTTAAATAGCTTGCTACTGTACATGCAAGTACAGTAAAAGGTGTTTAAAAGGAACGTTGAAATGTTTGTTCTAAATTGACTTGGCGGGTTTACCATTGACAATATGTCTACCAAATTAAAACCTGGGCATACACTGCTTTTGCATTGCTTTCTTTCTTTGTGATAAATCCTCAGCATTTCCAGAGGAATGAGATTGCTAATGTGGCCAGAGCAAGCCTATATTTTCCTCTTGTCCAAGGTTATTGAAACTAAACCAACCATTCCTTTAAACGTCTCAGATCCCTTACAGCATGGGCCTGCTTTGCATGTAGCGTGATTATTATCTGCTACCCAAATTGCTAGCAGCTGGGTTGACAGTTTCATAGTTTATGTGTTGAAAATTGTTGGAATGTGGACAATTAGCACTTTCATTTTCACTCCAAAAAAACAACCCCAATATAGTTTACATAACTATCCTCTGGAAAATCAGCCTTTTCAGGCTGATAAAGTATTTGCTTCAATTTCAAAGAGCTCTATGGTAGCAAGGACAAACAAAGATCTTTTTAATATAATAAGATGATCCCTATTTCCAGCCAAATTTCAGAAAGATCTTTCACATGAAATTTATATAGTAAAAAACTCTTTTTTTTGTACAGATTTTTTTTTTTTTAAAGTATAAATATAAAAATATAATGACGTGGCACACTAACAGACAAATGCACAGGTTTTATTGGATTCAGTTAAATAATTCTGCAATGCAATAATTTTCCACAAATTAGAAAGTCCCTTTATTTGAACTATTTCCTTCCATGGAGGTTTGAACAGAAAGAAGTCAAGCTGTCGTGTTGTCTAAAGCTAGTGAGCACTTTTGGAGTGGTCGAACAGTTTAACCTATAATTACCACAATTAAAATAAGACGCATATTAACCGAGAAAAATTGCTTCCAAATGGTCTTTCACATGCACAAGAGAAGAAAAACAGAATTTTTTGCACCAGTGCATGACACGTCAAATTTGAATAATCATGAATATAAATGATCGAGCGTCTGATTTTTCGATACCGTGGAACAGAGCAATTGCTACAATATGACAGAGATGATTTTAGCATTGTTACCTAAAAATGTATGTTTACTCCCATCTCCGGTATGTAGCCGCTTTGTTGCTGTACTCTGGAAGACAGGAACCCTCCCTCTCTTGTTCTCTGTAGGATATGACCCCAGAGCTCAATGGCAGTAAAAACAATGTTAATGTTTCTTAAATCGCTGAGAGGATTCAGAAAGTTGTTCATGGACCAACAAGTAAAAGGTCAAAAAAGGGAGTGGAAGAGAAGATAGGGTGTGAACACTACACAATGTGCATCTAGATTTAGGAGCTTCAGGATTGATTTTTTTCAAGTCTATCCCTTGGTTCAAGCAGACTCTTGGGGCTCAGAGTTTGGCACCATGCTGGAATTGCAGCGTATGCCACCCCAGCATGTCACAACCTTTTTTGCAGGCAAATTGCAGAAGTTAACATCAAAGTCAAAAGTGCACTGTCAAAATCAAACTGTCAGCCGTACGCCCAATAAAAATCACTGGACCCCTCACTCGTGTGATGAAGAGAAACAATTGAGACTCCAAAATCAACATAATTTTCTACTTTTTTCCAGAAAAAGAGCCCACTTGCAAGTTTTGCCCCTTTGCCGCTCGTAGACTGTGGAACGTTGTTAAAAAGACCGCCAGTGGTATTACAGCTTGAAGATATTTTTTTTCTTTCTGGCAGCAACACTCTCATGTCCAGTAAGAGCCCTCCCAGAGACGCGGTGATGTATAGAGGTCTGTTTTGCCGAGGAGTGCGAGGGAGCGATCAGAGGAGTCCTGCAGACTGAAATCGCTCTGCTGACCCTTGATGTGAGTGATTAATGTCAAATGTGACCATGAAGCTCAACAGGGGTTGTTGTATATTTGATTTTTTTGGCCACCATGTCAGACCAACTGTTCTCTGTGGTCTAAAGATCTGCAATACTAAATCTTTGTGGATACACTGTAGAGGCTTCGTCGAACAATATGATATCTATGGTTAGCTGTTCATCTACGCACCTTTTGGAACTGCTTTATTATTTATTCTTAGTACTTTGCAATAGGGGAAGATCTTCATATTTCTTTGGTGCACATGCATAAATCAGTCACTGGTGCCTCACAAGACCCAAAGGAAGTAGTTTGACAGTGCAAACGATGATAATATCTGTGGCTCCCAGCCTCCCCCCTGCACACCTGTTTACCTAAAATTCCTCCACAGTTCTGTGGAACTTTTTGGTATTAAAATTTGGAGGGAAACACATGATTGGCCATAATTACCAGACTTAAGGGATATGTTGTACTCGTGTTACTTTTTTATTGGTTAGAAGAGGCTCTGTGGAGGTTATGATTCTAAATGGATTGTTATTCAGCAGAAAAAGCCTCATTCATGCATTTACTCATTTATGCATTTGGGATTACTGCAGTTGTGTATGAGTAAGGTAATGATGTAGAACACCCTCCCCACACCACTCAGCCAAAGCATTGAGGGAGACATAAAAAACCTAAATGCATTTTACTTCACATTTATGCATACGCAGAAAAGGAGAAATGTGCTCGTGCTCTGCAAATCCCCAATTTCTCTGGAACTTTCATTAAAATGCAAACAAGCACAATAAATTCATTTTAACTGCCTACCTGGGATTTTAACCACATAGTCTAGACTTAAGGAACTCTTGTACTTTCATTAAAAGTCACATAATTCCACGTGAAAGTAACAATGTTATTCTGATTTAAGCTGAAGTGTGTCTGTAGTGAAACAGAAACACTGAAGTCCATACTTGAAGCTAATGGGTATGCTGGCTTTTCACCAGTATCTCTTCACACTTTCTAAAATGTAGCTTTTTATTGCTGTGACATTAATTAGTCTGCACATGGCTTCTCATGTAACATGGCACTGTTTCTTTAGAGTTTTCACTTGCTGAGAGATGGAGACAATGACCGAACAAAAGGCTCCTACTAATGACATTTTAATGTTGAACTCAGGAGAGTGCAATGGATGGGGTCAGTGAGGAGATTTGTGGTATGGTTTTATAAGCGAGGTCAAATGCATATGTCAGGAAACTACTAAAAGAGACACCTTAAACATACAAGTAACAAACATAGTGCAAAGAAAAGAACTAGGAAGGGGCTTAAACAAGCAGGCAGGTGGACACAAGTAAAAATCATCAACTACCTAAACAAAGGTCGCACTAACAAGACACACACAACCAAGTAACACAACTACCAAAATAAAACAGAAAACGCAATAACAAAATAAAATACAGAAAGGCCACAGGAAAACCATGCAGACCAGAATTTCAAGCTAAAGCCAAAAGGTTGACATTATACTACATAAAATATTAAAATGCAATGTAAAACTACAAATCTAAAAACAGGATATTATTAGAAACTAATCACCATAAAGTATTGTAGCAAGATAGATGCCACTCTCTTATTTCAAAAGCTTTACAGTGGTTGGAAAAAGGACAACCCTAGCTCTCTCTTCATGACCTACAATTTTGAATGCTCTATCATTCAGTAATAAATAATAAAAATATCTGTGGGTTGCCTGGCTACTGCTAGAAAATAAATATCTCCATGCAACCACTGTCCTTGTCATCTTTTCCTTTTAGACATATTAAGCTGTGGTTTCCAGTTTTTTATTCTGTGCTGAGCTAATTGGCAGCTGGCTACAGTTTTATATTTACTGTGCAAATGTGTGGCACACATCAATCTCCCCCACTAACTTGGCAGGTTAATTGAAAGTAAATACTCAAGCCATTCCTTTAAATCCTAAAGTAATTTACGATCCAAATACTAAACATTGTATCTGTTCTCTATTAGCAATTTGCTACAACTTGCAGCACATCAGTCAGCAATCTAGCCTCATAACATTTATGGACTCTCCAAAAAAACATGGCAGCTGCAGCTAGCAGGGATGGAGAGAGACAACAGACTGAATAGCTGTGCGCAAGGGAACTCGAGAGGTACTGGGCCATAATTTAAACAGGCGACGGTTCTTGCACAGACAGGAAATGACAGAAAGGCTACTTTCTGAGATGGAACCAAAGTGGATGTTTCAGATCCAGACAAGTATCAGAAAGAGGAGGCTTATGTGGCCATGTCACGAGCAACAGTAGGGTCATTGAGAGCAGCATTTCCTTTTCTGATCATCGGGCAGGCTTGTCAGCCTCACTACTGAGGTTCCCACATCCCCCTCAGATCATTTCAATGAGCCAGAATTCAAAGTCAGAAATTCAGGCCGGAGCTGCATGAGACCTCCTGTTGCTGCACATGTTTATAAGCCCTGCTCCACTCGTCTATGCTGGCTGCTTTGATATCGACATTCAGGGCAGTTTCATCCGATGGAAGGAAGTCAAAAAAAATTCAATATTACATCAAAACCGAGGATTAAAATAATACACTTAGGACCAGTACAAGAATGTCCAATGGAAATCCGTCTTTTTTTTTTTTTTTTTAAGAACGTGGTTTTGATTTAAAACAGACCATAGTCAGAACCCAAATGTTCACATGTCAGTGTTCCAGAGGACTGAGCTGGCCTGTGCTGCTCTGGACTGTGTTATATTCAGCCATCTTGTAAGTTCTCACTGCTCAGCCTCATGAAGGCCAGAGTCGAGTGCCAGCCCGACAGATTACTGCCCCTAATCAATCTGATTACCCTCAGAGGGCGGACACCTGGGCTGCGTGCTTCAACTCCCCCGCTAGATTAGTCTGACAGCAGCAGAGCCAAAGCTTTCAGCATTCGATCCTGAGCGGTGATGTTGGTGGCAGCGGCCATCATCTGCAAGTTAGAGCCTGCCATTTTGAGAGTTGATTGGCCCATCGTAAATGAAGTAAGGTGTGTACAATCAGTGGACGGACTTTTCACCTGTGTACAATTTTTGGTTGGGGGGTGATAGGTTTTATTATGACAGATGGAAGGCTGGGAATTTAGGGAACATGCAGAAATGAGGTATCAGCACATTTAATGGGATCCCAGTGTAACTGTCTAAGATAATTCATTTCTACAGTAAAAATTCATAGCACTCCCTTGTGAGCTTATTTCAGCCATGCTCTAATGACGCTGAAACACAAGGCCACACGTACCACACCATGTTCCCCCTCACCTTTCCCGCTCACAGGCAAGAATAACAGGCACATAAGTCATTCCAGGCCTTCTATTATAAACAGGTGTCGCTTTAGTGATAAAAAATGACATCTTAATTCAGAGGCGAGGTGCTTTGTCAGAGCGGATTAACACATCATCACGAGCGATTTATTTTTATTGTGCCAGCGTCGTTCTGCTGGAGGTCGAGCGTGTCAGCACTTCTGGCCCCTTTCTCTCCCGGGGGGGCGTGTTGGAGTGACACGTTCAGCCT